>CAUYQV010119084.1:0-72606 GCA_963574575.1 Galagoides demidoff
CGCCTGTGGTCCCAGCTACTTGGGAGGCAGAGGCAGGAGACTCGCTTGAGCCCAGGAGTTGGAGGTTGCTATGAGCTGTGATGCCATGGCACTCTACCCAGGGAAATAGCTTGAGGCTTCGTCTCAAAAAAAAAAAAAAAAAAAAAAAACTACATATAATTATACTCCCCCAAATTCCACAAACCAGAGGAAATGGATAAATTCCTAGAAATATTGAACCTGCCAATAGTGAATCATAAAGAAACAGAAAATCTAAACAGACCAATAACTAGAAAGGAGGTTCAATGAATAACCAAAAACTTCCCAATAAAGAAAAGCCCAAGACCAGGCAGTTTAACAGGTAAATTCCCCCCAAGCATTTAACACCAATCCTTCCCAAACTCTCCCAAAAAACTGAAGAGGGAACACTATTGAATTTATTTTGCCAGATTAGCATTACTCTCATCCCAAAGCCAAATAAGGGCACAGGAAGATGAGATTGTTACAGACTAACATCCTTGATGAACATAGACACAACAATCCTCAGCAAAACACTGGCAAACTGAAGAGTACATTGAAAGCATCATTCATCGTCATCAAGTGGGATTTTTCTCTGGATGTAATAAAAAAGGCTCAACATATGCAAATCAATTAATGTGATATACCAGATTAACAGAATAAAGTATAAAAACCAAATGATCATCTCAATAGATGCAGGAAAAAAGCATGTGACAAAATTTCACATCCTTTCATGATAAAAACTCTTTAACAAATTAGGTACAGAAGGAGTATGCCTCAATATAATAAAGGCCATGTGTAACAAGCTTACAGCCAACGTCATACTCAACAGTGAAAAGCTCAAAATCTTTCCTCTACGAACTAGAACAAGACATGGATGCCAACCCTGGTCATTTCTATTCAGCACAGTAATCAAAGCTCTAGACAGAGTAGTCCAAGAAAAAGAAAAAAAGCCATCCAAATTGGGAAAGAAGACATAAAATTCTCTCTGTAGGAAACCCTAAAGACTTCACACAAAAAAACTGTTAAAACAAACAAATTCAGTAAAGTTCCAAGATATAAAATCAACATAAAAATCAATTCTGTCTATACATTAACGATAAACTATCCTAAGAAGAAATTAAGATACAATTCCATTACAACAATATCAAAAAGAGTAATATACTTAGAAATAAATTTAGCCATGGATAAAACACCTGTATGCTGAAAACTGTTAAGATACTGATTAAGAAATTGAATACATGAATAAAAATATCCCATGTTTGTGGATTAGAATAATATTCTTAAGATATCCAAACTACCCAAAGCAATCTATAGATCTAATGCAATCTCGTAACAAAATTCCAATGACATTTTTCATAGAAATTTGTTTTTAAATCCTAAAACTCATACCAAATCACAATGAACACCAAACAGCTAGAACAACTGTGAGAAAAAAACAGAACTGAAGGCATCACATGTCCTGATTTCAAATTAGATTACAAAACTATAGCAACACTCAGACCAATGAAACAGAAGCCCCAAAAGAAATCTACTCACATATGTTCAACAAATCTTTGATGAGAGCACCAGAAATACACAATGGGGCAAAATACAGTCTCTTCAATAACTGGCTCTGGTACTATTATTCAAATAATTTCCTTCTCTCTTTTCTATTGTTATACATAATTGAAATATCCTCATAAATTAGTATCTCATAAAAATTTTTATTTATATAATCTATGGTCTACACATTTCATCTCCTAGATTCATTATCAGGGTATCACTCCCAACCCTGAAGATAAGTCTAGGAGTGAAATGTGTAGGTGTAGTTCTGACCATAATTAGGAAGGCTTTTGAAGTTGACATCATAGCTTTTCCTACATAAATATTGCCAGCCCTGTAACTGTTCCAAAAATACTAATTGTGCTCTTACAGTTAACTACTTTTTTTGGTATAAATTTTAGTCATATTTGATCTACTGGTAACTGTCTTTTGTATTACCCTACTTACTGTTCTACACTGAAATAAATTCAGCTTACAGTGATTTTTAATTATTATGTCCTGATAACATAGTGAGTTTACCACCTCTTTATCTTGGTTCCCCTGTATCATAAAACTCTTCTTTCTGTATTCTCAAGGCACCACCAGAAAAGCTCTCCCTTCTTCCTAGGCTTCACATGTAAAAGATGAAGAAATCTGAGAGTTCCAAATCTGTTTCCTTCACTTTATTTCAACTGCCATTTTCTTAAGGTTATTGTTATTATTCCATACCTGGATTATGGCTGTAATAGTACTATGAGAACAAGATATGAGATTATGTCTTTTCATATTCCTGTGCTCTTCTGCCCAGCGCAGGCCACACACAAACATTTCTAGGATACAAAAAGGACATGAAAATTTTGCTATTTTATATTCATATGTCCTTTTTAGTTTTCATATTCTAATTACTTTGCAACTTTATTTCTTCTTTTCTTTTAATCTGTCCTTAAAATGGCTAATTTATACTATTTATACATGATCTTACAAGTAAAGCAAGAAACTAATCAAAAGAATCATTGCTCTATATCCCAAACAATGCAACAAAAATTTTAGACTCAATCAATTCTTTACCAAGCAATAAAAAAATTATCGTATCAATATGAAACAACAAGATGGTCAAGTTCTACCAGATGGACAGGTTGGTTGCTTACTGATATTGATTCTGAATTTGGGAAAAGCAGTTTTCTTTGGTAATCAAAAGTAGATTTCATGGAATATCCCATTTATTTATGAACTACTTTGTTCTAGATGGCTGAGTTTATTAAAACATAAAATATGCTTTCCCAATGAAATAACTAAATTTAGCTCCAAGGCTGGCAGTTAAGTTCAATTTCAGTGTCCTTAAGATAAAATTAAGGAAGGTTCTCTCAAAAACTACAGTAGTTTTCTACTCACACAAATTCAAATCAATCCGCAGCCATAAATGACTTCATTCACTTACAAAATAAATTAGGTCACCCATTTATAAACAGTCACTGAGATGGGTGGTAGAGCTCAAGACTGTTTTGACTACTTAACAGCACCTTTCCCTTACAAATTTTATGGGGAAGCAGGTTAGGGCTGGGATGTTTCTATTACTAACTGCTTCACTCAGATCCAGGAGACACTGCTTTCTCCATTTGAGCTGACAACAGATCAGCACCTCAAAGCTTTCCTTTATTATTTATCAAACAGATTGATGTTTCCAGAACATGGTTAGCACTGAGAAACAAGCTTGTCCCCAATTTTCATATTATATTCCTTTAGTTACTTTGGTGACAATCTTAGAGATATGAAAGTGGGATACCTGTGATTGGTCCTTATAGCAATAATTTTGACAAGGTAGATCCTAACAAATTCTTTTTAGATAAAATTAATCTAATTTAATACATTAACTGCCATGAGAGTTGTATTTAACTTACACTAGTTTTGAACACAGGCCTAGTGAAACATAGGTAACTTACACGTCTCTTGACCCAGCCCTAAGGGAAAAAATTTTTTTTCTTTTGCTGGTAGTCAAACTCAACTAAGCCTAGGAAACATATGCTTACAAAACATAATTCTTCCCTTGCAGCCAGCACCATCTTTTCATTTGTTCTTCTGAACATTAACTTTTAAATATTAAGATGTTACTTACACAAGAAAGTGTCTGTATTTTAAAAACACTGAGAAGGCTTATTTAAAAGTTAAAGATATTGTTAAACTCTGGAAAATTCTGAACTAAACGAAATTCATTACTTTCAGAATGTTTTGAAACTCTTTTTTGAACAATATCTACTAACATTTAAAAAAATTTAGTATTCCCAAACCATAAAGAGCCTATTAAAAATATGTGGTAAGCAGCAGGCCCTCAATATACCCTTAGGGTGCAATAAGAAGAAAACTTCAAAACAAAATCAGTCATGAAATTGACCTTCCTTAAATTAGGCTGCTTGAAGTTCTAAGTCAACCATAAGAGTTTCTCTTTCTAAAATTTAAAGACATGCTCTGTATTATCAAATCACACTGCTAAAGTTCTAGCAATACGTAATCTGAACCACTTCACAACCACACTCAATAAAAATATACACCAACCTTCCTAAAAAAAACTATATTTAGTTTCTTGTACAAACTATCAAGAAGAAAGATGTGTACATCTACTTTTTAAATATTATCTTTTCACTCATGCATCAAGATCATATTCAGGCAAAATTTAAGGGTTATGATGGGTATTGAAAAAGGAGACTTTGCAGATCATCCGGTTTTGATTTAACACATATTTGTTATTTAGAAAAACAAAAATGAAAATAATTTGTGTGGCACCTGTGGCTCAAGGAGTAGGGTACTGGCCCTTTATGCCGAGGGTGGTGGGTTCGAACCCAGCCCCAGCCAAAAAAGTTGCAAAAAAAAAACAAAAAAAAAAAAAGAAAGAAAAGAAAATAGTTTATATCTAGACTCTTAAATCCTTCAACACAGAAAAAGAGCCACAACAGTCAAAAGAACAAAGACTTAAGGAAAGATAACTAACTGCACTAACCCTTTTCTCTTCTCATAATCCCTCTGAAACAAACTCCTGTTCAACAGCCAATTTGTAGGGGACAATCTTGAGAAACAGAAGAAAATATCAAATAACCCCATTCTAATTTCTCACTTGCCAAATTTTTTCTGCAAACACAGGAAAATTAAATGGTAAAGCAACTCATGCACCACCATAAATGTAGATTATTATATGATGTATAAATAACTCACTGCCAGGCTAGGATCCTACAAGCTGGGAGAAAAGATATTTGAGAAGACACTCATATATCTTAAAACCTCTTTGACAATATGTGTGATCATGATGGTCTAGTGAGAGATGCTTTTCAAGGCCATTACCCAAAATGAAAACCTATTTTAAAAAATCAGTTACACTCAGTTAAAAACCTTAGAAAAAGTCTCACTAAAACTGAATCATGAAATTCTTTCCAAAGCCAACAGTTTAGCAATCTGTTTATGTATATACAGGAAAATTCAGATCCTAACCCGCAAGACCTTGTCAATATTTGTTACTTATCAACTACTCTGGCAGATCTTACAAAACAGAAACAACTCAAAATTATTGCAACAAAATTATTGCTGACTCATTTGAAACATGACACTTTTTATTTATATTATCTTTCTTATATAATCTTTTTTACTTATATAATCATTCTCTGAATCTCTGATGAAAGTATTAAACAATTTAATATACTGTATTTTATCTTTTATACAAGACTGTGAGAGGGCCTTCAACAATAAGATGTTTTTTTCTTATTCATAATCACCCAAACCATATTAAATGTCTGCTCCATCGGGTGTCATACATTTGTTATCTCTACTGCTCCCAACAAATCCTACCTGAACAATCCTATGAGGTGGACCATTATAACTTTAAAAGAAAGTAAGCATATGCTTATCAACAAAGAAAGTAACCGTATGCTCAAAGTCAATGTAATAATCTCAACTGTTATAGTCCTCTGCTCATTATGGATGAAGTATCTTGATAACGGCAAATATAGGTACTCGACCTCAGCACTACTGACTTTTGGGGCTGATAATTCCCTGTGGGAGGAAGATGTCCTGTGTAGTGTAGAATGTTTAGCAAAGCATCCCTGGCCCCTACTAACTAGATGCCAGTAGTACCCCTCCCAAGTTTAGCCCACAAAAATACCTCTAGATCTTGCCCAATGTCCACAGTGGACTTAACACATACTTATGCCATTTAGCTTGGCTCTGGCATTCCAGTGATCAGTCATGGTTAAGAACATGCCTGGAACAGCCACTGCCTCTATTCAACCTGGGTCCAGCAGGAACATAAATTGAGAAGATTTAAGCCTACCCATAGCTGGCCTACATCAACCTAGTCCTAGCCTGGATCAGCAGGAGCTCGGTCAATATACAAGCCAATGAGTACGCAAATAAACACATTATTTTAAGCCACTGAATTTTAGGATGTGTGGCAATTGCTGGCAGTAAAGGGTTAAACCAAGATTCTCAACCCAGGCCCATGTGGCTCAAAAACCCACTAACTTGACTATATCTAATAAAAGTTTTTTTCAACTAAATTAATATTCCCACTCAGGATATACTTGGTACACAGTAGAGGTAAATTTACTAATAAATATTAATATAAATTTTTTACCAAAAAAAACCAGTATTTTTTCAATGGGCTACTTCATATTAGCTTCTCATTCTCACACAATTAAGACATAACGGCTCAATGCCTTGTGAAGGGCATTCATTATTCAGCACTACCTCATTTCTCAGACGCTGAGAATCTAACATGCCTTCATAGCCAAGACCAAAATACTACCTCCAACTTAATACCGACTTCAATAAATAGCAAGCTATGTGCAAATGCAAAAGACAAAAGGTTTAAAGAAAAAAAGGGTTTCATGATATTTTGATATTTGAAAGAATGAGTTCCACACAAATATGTACAACAACCTTTTTTTTGGCCGGGGCCGGGTTTGAACCCGCCACCTCTAGTATATGGGGCTGGTGCCCTACTCCTTTGAGCCACAGGTGCCGCCCTGCACAACAAATATTTATTGTGCATCTACCATTTACCACACATGAGTCTAAGAACTGGGAATACAGTGCTGGGGGAAAAAACAAAAACAAAAACAAAAATTTCTCCACTCATGGACCTGATATCCTTGTGACACTTACACAGCATAAAGGCATTTTCCAGGTACTTTACACACATTAACTCATTTAGTCTTCAAAATCCTATGAGGTGGACCATATAACTTTATAAACAAAGAAAATAAGCATATGCTCCCTAAGCATATGTTTAGTCTTCAAAACCTTGTGAGAAAATTTATCTCCATTACAGAAATGAGAAAACTAAGGACCAGGAATGAAAAGCAATTTGCACAAAATAAGTGGTTGAACTATACAGAAGTATGGGTCTGAATTCGTACTTCTGACTACCTTGCTACACTGCCCCACTAACTCCTCAGTCTCACATCTTCCCACAGAACCCAAGCACACTAATGCCTGAGCCATTGCACTTCCTATTCACTCTGCCTGACATGTTTCTCCCCAGATGGTTTTCCTGCCTTCCTCCTCATCATTCTGTTCTTTTCTCTCCATTCCCATCATCTTGTAAGAGATTCCTTCTCTGGTTACCCTTAAAAGTGAACACCTCTCACCACTTGCAATCACTATTCACCTGTTTACCCTACTTTATCTTTCTCCACAGCACTGACTACACCTAAAAGTTTGTGTTCATCATTTGCTTACTGCCACTGAAATGCCCACTTCATGGAAGCAGAGACACTATTAAGTTCATCACTTTACCCAACTCCTGAAGCAATGCCTGGCAAAATGACCATATATGAGATCATCTACCTGTTAACCTGGCTTATTCTAACAACATAAATAGAGTGTAGTGATTCTCAAACTTTAGCGTGCATCAGAATCATCTTGTAAGGCTTGCTAAAAGGGTAGATAATTAGGCCTCACCCCCAAAGTTTCTAATTCAACAGGTCTGGAATGGAGCTTGAACATTTCCAAGCTCCCAGAAGGTATGTATACTATAGTCTAGGGATCATGTTGCATTGAAAACTACTAATCTAGACAACGTTATGCTCCCACACCTACCAGCAACCAACCATAGCTTACCAGAGCAACTGAGTCACAACTAACAGAAGGAGGAAAAGGAATATAGGGGAAAAGTGCCCTCTAGACTCAAGCCCTGACTTACAAGACTGTATGGAACATGATTAGAGGAGAAGAGGGAAAAAAGGGGGGAGAAAGGGGGGGCGGAAGAGAGGGAGGGAGAAGAAGAGAGAGGGAGAGACAGGGGGAGAGAGAGGGAGAGAGAAGGAGAGGGAGAGAGAGGGAGAAGGAAGAGAGAGGGAAAGAGAGAGCCCAACAGATCCAGACAGAACCAGGTTATATTCTCTGATAAGGTCTTATGATCTTACATATTCTGTGTAAATGACTATTGCTAAAATGTTATCCTTTAAGGTTTAAACAAGCAGATGAAAAGCTGCTATCTTTTAGGGGATACTAAAACACCAAACAGTAGTAGACAATTAGGAAAGCTACCCAAATCATAATTTGCCATTTCTAGTAATATTCCTTTATATCTAGGGTGGGCCCATAGTGGTCCTATCTAGGTTATGGTAGGTAACACTTCTCTAGTCATGGCAAACTGACTCAAAACACATTCTCTTTTGTAAGAATCTGAAATTTGAAGATAATAGTCTGGGAGACTTTGATGCCAAGTTATGTGCAAGGCTTTTGACAGAGAAAGATCTACAAACCCCTGCTGCTGAAGTTCTCAGAGATGCCCTAGCTTCCGGCTTTAGATAAAGTTTTGTTTTCCATCTATTTTTAATTCTTCACAGTACCCAATAATCTTCCAACAAACTTTTGTATTGCCTACATTATCCAGTACTATTTGTATATTTGTTACCTTACTTAAAAAATAGAATGACTGCATAGGCTTTAAAGAAGATCATATCAGAAATACAAATAGTGAAATACCAAGGCTTTTTTCCATTTACTGAACTTAAAGACATTTATTTCTCCATCTGCAGACCAGTATTCTGTCTATATAACCAATGAATCTTAGAGCACAAATCACATTTCTGACACCATAATAAGTCTTCTTTTGTTTGCTTTCAGAAAAGTCCTCTGAAACCTAGCAAAATGCCACCATATTTCTTTTATTTATTCGGTGGTCTGTTTTGTGACAATATTATGGGGGGGGGGATACAGCAGTGAATAACAACACTCTTGTTTATATACCTTATATTCTGGTGGGGTGAGATAGAAAATAAATAAATGCCACCAGAAAAATACCAGATAAATGCTAGTTTAGAGAAAAAAGGAGACTTCTGTGAAACAATGAGCAGCTAGGTAACTTTTAAATAAGGTCAGGGAAGGCCTCTCTGAAGTGACATTTAAGCTAAATTCTTAATGACAAGAAGCAGCTAGACAGTAGAGGTAAGAGTACAACTAACAAAAAGGTCCTAGGGCTAGAGCAGACTTGATTTGCTCAAAAAGCCAAAAGGCCAATGTGGCTACAGTGTCATGAAGAAGAGGGAAAATTATTTAAGATGAGGTCAGAGAAATAGAATGGACCATTATCAATTTCAGGGGTTTAGAATGAAAGGCAAAGAACCTAGATTTATTTAGAAATTAACTGATACAGGACAAGGAGGCTGTTTGCAAAAAGATGCTTGTAGAGAACAGTTCAGCAATGGACTAAGAGGGAAAAAAATTTCAGATTATAAACAGTAGTTTTTATAAAAATTTTAGAGCTATATGGAATGTTATAGTCCAACATCCTCATTTTACAGAAAGGACATTGTGACCCAAGCTCTGGCTTCTCTAAGGTCAGATTAAAGATGAGCAGGGGGACTGCAGTTGGTACTCTTTGAACACTCAGCCCAATGCCCTCTCCATACTTCCTGACTTTGTTCTGAAATCCAAAACCATCTATACCATGCATTTCCAAAGCGACATAGCAGCAATCAAATGGAAACATATTTAGGGAAAAAATGTTTAATTATCCATGCCAAATTATTTATAACTCACAGTTCCTCACATGAACTTTTTTTAAAGTGGCTAATGCTTGAGTATTTACCACCAAATATATCTCTTTCCCAAATATGTGAAGCAAAAAAAATTGAATAAAACAACAAAATATACTTACATCTGGATATTCTTTTACAGGCACATAAAGTTTCTCTTGTAACTGAACAATAGGTCCCACAGCATCAGGCAACTCTGCACTCCTTTTCTCTGTACTGCCATTTAATGTGTCATTGTACATGTCTTTCCGTACTCTGCTAATTTCTGTTAAAAGTAAAAATTTTAAATGTGTTAGACAAAAAATATTCTTGCTAGTCCAGAAGGAAAAAAGAGGGCAGGGGAGGATTTCATTAATAATGTGATAAAACTCAGGGAACTATGGATCTATTCTGTCATTCTCTGAATTTATCCCATGTTTAAAAAGACTACACCCTTAGCATCTACCACAAAAATTTATACCACCAAATAACAAATCTTACTAAAACTAACTTCAGAGCCTGATCTCTTAACTAACACGATATGGGCATATCTTAGCTAATTTTTCTGTCACTAAAGAGAACAGTCATTCTAAATGATAGCATCAAACAACTATCACAAGAATACCTATGAAACTAATACCAAAACCTCTTTTATACTTTGGAACCAATCTGTCTGAACAAGATTAAACTGACCACTTTGTTGTATTTTTAGGTATCTTTGGAATATTCAAACAGAGGTCCAATAAACAACAGATTGCAAGTTCAGCAGAAGTCTGAATTTGATACACTAATTTCCTAGTTAAAGCTTGGAGAAGAGATGTCTTCGGGAAGGGAAAGGGAGAAAGAGCTGAGGAAGGCAACATTCAAGGGGGGAGGAAAAGAAGATTCAAACTAAGAAGAAATGGAAGTACACAGGAGAAATAGAGAAAAGAGATGCATCAAAGAAGCTAAGAAATGACAGGTTCAAGAACAGGGTGGATCAACAGTGACCAATACTACAAAGAGCAAAAAACAGTACCTTGGCTTTGATCACAAAGCTATTGGTGATCATAGACCTTTCAAGGGAAAGAGGGTCTCCAAGATGAAACTACACTGGGTTAATGAGTGAAATATAAAAAAGAAAAGTGGAAATCCCTAAAGTCAATGACTTTTAAAAAGAAATAACAGTATTACAGTACTTGAGTATAAATATACTTTTTAAAAAAAAGTAAGAGAACTCTAATGACTCAAGTCCTATAAAGAGAATAGATTCTTTTAAAAGTTATTTAATAAACTACTGTACACTAAAAGACTCAGGTCTACGGAAGCCTACTGTCTGATACGTGGTTATCATTATCAAGGCTAGGTGAATAATACAGTCTTCTTCATCCTATAGATTGTGTTCTCTTTGGAGAAAAGGCTTGCATATGTTAGTATTTAAAAACAAAATGTGTTTTATTTTAAAAATGTATTTCGTATGCCTCTCAAACATACAATATTAAGAATCATCAAATGTGAATGGCTTCTTTAATTTTCCTAGCTATTTAAATCAGTTTTAAACAAAATCCAATACACCAAAAAGTCATGATCAAAGGTATTCTTACCCAGTCATAAAATCTCAACTCTGTCAAAAGAAAAAAAAAGTACTATAATACATTTTCTTCTTCATGGATAGCAATAGTCATATTACAAATTTCATCTCTTAAATAACAATTTGCTTGTCTAAATTTACCAAAATTTGCTTACCTCTGACTAGTAAATGAAATCAACAATAATCAAGAGATTACCTTGGATTTGACAACACTGTTAAAGTACCTTCTTTCTTCCTTAAAGATCTTTTTTACTTCTAGTTTTATAATGAAATCCTGCCTAATAATGTCCAGTATCAAATCAGTGTTTATCTCAAATTACCATATGATAGCAATTCGCAAAGTTTTCAAGAACCAGCAATTTAAATACAATTATTTATATAATGTACATAGGTACAGCAAATAATTAAGCAAAGAGTGTTAGAAAAAGTTAATCTAAATTACACATATCCTTTAGTCCACTTGTTAGAACTAAAAAGCAATTTAAGTACTAATTTATTATCATTTAAATTTCTTCAGAAAATGCCTAGTTCTTACTATGAAGTGATCATAACACCAATATGAAAACTGACAACAACATAAAGGAAAACCATAGATAAAATTTCTTTATAAATAAATTTGTTATTTCAGATACAACCATCTGAAATATAATCCATCAGCATATTAAAAGAAAAATGCACTAAGACCAACCATAATTTATACCTTGAGTGCAAGAATACTTCAATATTGAAAAATCTATTATTATAAATAACCATAGTCCTATAATAGATCAAGGGGGAGAATGATTTTCAAGGTTAACACATTTACTAAACTTAGAAAACCAAAATAATGTTGTAAAATATCAGAAAATTCAATAACTAGATTTAAAAATATATAAATATACAAAACCAACAGCCTTCATATAATGACATCCAGATAATACAATGCATCTACCACTTAAGCTGTATTTCTGTAAGTATCTCTGTGATTCTTTGATTAATAACTCTAAGTTCCATGAGATTCTATTATCCCTGGGTATTAGACTAGTGGCTGGAACACAGTGGGTCCTCAATAAATACTTGATTGGTTGGGTAGATGGGAAGGCAAATGAAAGGAGGACTAAGCTAGGTTCTAGAGAATTAGAAGTCAAACAAGTCATGTTCCATCTCTCAAAGAACTTATGGAAGTCACTTACTGAATGACTCAGTTGAATCCACTGGTTTCCTACCTTAGTATTCAAGAACCTGTTTATTATTAATATTTTCTCCCATAACTCCATGTTTTGTCTCCAAAATGTTTTTATTCCTTAAGTCCTGCCAATCAGAACTTCTGTTAATGTTATCCTAGTAAACTGATAATAATTACAGCCAAACTATTACAGAAACATGCAAGGGATATACGGGTTTAGGGAATGTCCTAGTCCTTTTGTTGTAAGTGATAGATTCACAGCTGTTCCTTTACAAAACAAAAGAAGGCTTCATAACTAATACTTGTTAATGGTCGTATACATTTTTTCCTTGTATCAAACATTATAATGCCCAAATGTCCCCTCAACTTCACACTACCTTCATCAACCTGCAGCAATGGTTCAGAAAACTTAAAACGTTCAGAGCCATTGTTTAGTAAGTAGTATAAAAATTCTCCCAACAATAACCATCAATTCATATATCTTTTATTTCAATATTCCCAATATCAAGACAATCTGTTGCAGACATCTTTGATCTAAAATGTTACAAATTTATGTACCAAACCAAAATCTGCTCACCTGAAATTTTATCCTTTGGCCCTGACTGAGCAGCTTCACAAATACTGGAGAAGTTCTGCAACTATTATACGTAAGTGTCCTTTTCTCTAAACTAGTTTCATACCCTCCCACTTGTTTATCTAACTCCAATTTGTCATTTTTTAAACTGTGAAACCCCACACTGTATACGACATTCCATAACCATCAAAGGGGTGCGCAGACTGGGGTTTCCACACTGCTGACGTTTTGCTAAGTCTCCACCATTCCACACCTCTACAACTGTTTGTTCAGTCACCAACAAATAATTTCTATTTTTTTATTCCTGGTCATTTTTAACTACACATACCCCTTCATACCAATCATTCTTTATCTATGACTAGTCTCTAATCCAACTCACTACACAACTCCATACAACACATTTCTCTAGTCTGGCACACCTTACAGACTATGTGAAATCTCGAGCTACACGGGGACCAGAACCTTCTACTGAATCCACCAGTTTAAATAGGAAATATGTTTTGGAATCTACAGGTTGTGCCATCAAGTTTAGAATACAAATTTTTCAGCTTTGGGGACTATTCCCCTTCACAGCATTTAAATTAATTTAATTTAATTTAATTCCTCTGATATGTTTCCTAAATTTATTTTTGTTTCAAATAGTGCAGTATGCTGAGAACTACTTTTGTTTAAGCCTGAAATCTTGCTGTTTCCTCACATTTCTGTTTTATCTTGGTATTTTTTCTTCTCCAAATTAAAGCTCCATAGTAAGTCCTATTCCTAAGTCATTGCACAATTCTGTTTTATGCAATTTGGCAATATTACATCATCCACCTTAACCCGCTCCCCCTTCCCTCTTAATTTACTCAACTACAGACTTCACTAAAAGGTTTTTTTTTTTTGAGATGGAGCCTCAAGCCATCCCCCTGAGTAGAGTGCCATGGCATCACAGCTCATAGCAACCTCCAACTCCTGGGCTCAAGCGAGTCTCCTGCCTCCACCTCCCAAGTAGCTGGGTCCACAGGCGCCCGCCACAACGCCTGGCCATTTTTGGTTGCAGCCATCATTGTTGTTTTAAAATCATTTTACATTTTGTAATAACCCTCAGCTCATTTTTGCCTTTGACATTTTCATTACCACCACTCTTTTACCACTGTATCCAAATTACTCTATGTGCAACCCAATCTTTGTTGCCACACAATTTGTATGTACACTTTTAAAAACTGAATTAACTAACAGATCAACCCCTCCATGGAAAACTAGAAAAGGAGAATTAAGGATAACATGAAGAAAGAATAGAAAACAGAAAAATATAGACTGAGAAATCCAAATTACAGAAGCAAGCAGTTGTTTCCTAAAGTATGTAGATAAATTACACAGCTATGGCAGTATATAAATCCAATAAGCCAATACCGGAAAAAGAGGCAAGGAAAAAAATAAAGCTCAATTTAACTTTCTAGCTTAGTATTTTTCAACAAATATAAACCAAAAAAATGAAAATTAGAAAATGAAATATGAAAAATATTTACTAGCATAATCAGAAGCAACAGAAGGATTAATGATTTACAAATAAAATGCTAAAAAGTGCATAAAAGAATTATTTTCAGGGCTTGTAACAATACTAATTAAAAAGACTATAAAACAATGACAAATTTTTTATACAAAATGTATTACATCCACTCAGTGCCTCCAATTGATCAGTCAGCTACGCTTATGTTGTAGAAACGCATGCAGACACACACACAGAGGGGGGTCCATTAAGTTCTATGCAATTTAAAATAGTTACTATTTTATGTACTTTATGGATACCCTATAAATTAATTGGGTACCTATCTGCTTTTTCTTTGTGCAGTACATTTAAAGCCATCACAAAAAATTACCACTGTAATACAGCTAGCGCTAAAATACAGAAAGGAATGAATGTATCAATGACCATAACTGTCTCAGTTTTAAAATTTAACATTTCCTATCAATTTATTCAGTAAAATAAGATTCAACTATTTGTAAACAAACACATACGTCATAAATCATAAATTTTTGCAATACCTCATATACATTTTGTAAGTCTGGTTAAAATGGCAGCTTTCCTCACCCTCTGCAATCTCAGCCTCTTTCTGGACATGAAAGAAGCACACTAACACAGAGAGCAAAGTAAGATTTCAGTCATTTTAGGTCTTAACAAATGACTGGTTTTTATTTATATGATACTCATTTAATCTTAACACAGGAACAATGTGAGTCTATTTATAAATAGAGAACAACTGCCACTTGTGGCTGCTGTGTGTCTTTATGTACTTAGGGTTAACAAAGGTCTCTTCTATAAAAAAAATAAACCTTATATTCAGGGTTTACTAAATGCAAGGAAAATTTTAAAGTTATTTCTAGCAGAGAGAAACCCATGAAATAAAAGTATAGAAAGCAAATAAATTAAAATTTACTAGAGAGTATATACTCCTCAGTAAAATATATTTTGCTTACCGTAACACCCAAATAGATTACATCTGATTTAATTTTAAGACAAATGCTTTCAAACTGGTGGTGTGTGTGGGGGGGGGCTATTAGTAATTCTCCAGAAAAATGGAAACTTACTTTGGTGGTTAAACTGTACTCTGCACTTCAGAATTACAAGTAGTTAAAAAAAAAAAAATCACAAAATTTAAGTTCAACATTACCTTTATGTTGCCAAAATTAACAAATGTGCAAAACTGTTGATAAATTTCACATACAAAAATATGAAACAGCAAAGACCTTAGAACAGAGGTTCTCAACCTGTGGGTCGTGACCCATGGGAACTGTACTAAGGGGCCGTGGCATTAGGAAGGTTGAGAACCACTGCCTTAAAACAACGTTAATACTATTTTCCTGAGTTCTCAGTAGCAGTTCTGTATTACAGAAGGTATTTAACAATAAAATGACATTGCTGGAAAGGCATTTTCACAGACTGCAGAAAAGAACATCAGTTCTGTGATCCAATTATACTTAAGTATATTTTTTGATAGACACAAATAAATCAAAAAAGATCCAACAGTAATAACTTCTAAGAGATGGATTTATAAGGACTATTTAGCTTTCAAATTTCTTTATGAATTTTTTTATAATAATCACTTCTCAGAAAATAATAAAGATATTCTCCTTAGGAGGGTAGAAAGTACTATATCAAAATGCTGCATGCATTAAATCCCCTATATAAAAATATTATAAAAATAAAGTCATTGACTCCCAACTCTAAAACCACATAGAATTATCTAATTATATTCACATCAATCAACTAATCTTCACCAAAATCTGAAGGAAACTTTATTACAATGCCATTTTTACTCCTTCTACCCCCTCAAAAGTAAAAAGAAAAATTAATACTCAGCAATTATAAAATTGGTCCAACTTACATTATAAATATTATTTATATTAACCAGACAGCTAGTCTAACTAGCTTTACCTAAGAGTTTCATAGAGGATTTCCTGTAGTATGAAGCTTTTAAAATTCATTTTAAGAAATGATAATCAGAAAATGGAAATAATAAAATGGAACAAACCAACTCTTGATTTATTGCTGGCTATGCTGTAAGTGTAGACAAATGTGCTGTTTTAATAGTGACTACAAAAAAATCTTTGCAGCCCTTTTCTTTCACTATTTTAACAGACCACAAACTCTGTGGATGAACCCCAGGACAAGGTTCCTAATGGGCTATCCTTGAAGGAATAAACAGATACTGCTAAAATGCACACAGGTAAAATAGGCTGTTAAAAGAGGAGTAGCTTTTTTTTTCCCCCAGACTGACTCTCACTTTATTGCCCTTAGTGGAGTGCTGTCACATCACAGCTCACAGCAACCTCCAACCCTTGGGCTTACGCGATTCTCCTGTCTCAGTCTCCCGAGTAGCTGGGACTACAGGTGCCCACTACAACATCCAGCTATTTTTTTGTTGTGGGAGTTTGGCCAGCGCCCTACTCACTGAGTCACAGGTGCCGCCCATGAGGAATATAATTTTTTAAAAAGTAAATATAAATCAGTTATTTAACAGGAGAGATGCCCTTTTTCGTTTAAACTGAATTTTGTTTCAATTTAGCAAAAAAGAGGTTACTTTTAAACCTGGTTAGTTTTACATGTTAAATATCAACTGTTATTTAGTAAAAAAAAATGTTGCCTTCTGGTCATCTTCTTTCTTAGAACACTCATGGGAAACTAGTCTTTATACAATAGCCATTGTACTAAAATTTAAATTTAAATCTGAAGGTTAACACAGTTGTCAATGAACACCAGGAGAAGATGCCATCGTAAGCCAGGAGGTATCAGAATCCGGGTAAGAAGTAACACTTGAGAGTCCAGCAATTACTATTACCAAGTCTTTTCCCCAATCCTTTTAATATTTCTGAAAGAATAAAAATTAAGGCATGGCACTGGAAAAGTATAACCAAACCAACAGGGGTAGAAAAGATTTTTTTCAAAATGTACTCATAGGAGCCTTTGAATTTTTAATTATCTTACTGTATTAACCTTTCAAAAAAAATTCTTAAAAAGTTTTTACTTACATTATGTATGAATAATGACAATAATGGATTATAACCTAAACAAACACAAGGGGTTGGGGGCAGGGATAGATCTTCCTTTACAGAATTCCAACTAGTAATAATTATTACAGGTAAAATTTCAATGGATGCTAAAATTAGTGAGGAAAAAATATGAGATATAGGATATCTGTACAGTTTCAAAGTCTCTCCCCATAAGATGTTAACTGCCAGTGGAGAAATCTGTCAGACATCACCTTAACCAAGTAGTCACAGTTAATCACTAGTATTGACATACACCCTGTAGTATGATGCACCTACATTGAGTACAACAGCACTTGAGTGGTTTTCTTGCCAATAATGCATACAATAACTTCAATCTAATCAAGAGAAAACATCAGAAAAATTGGACTTGAATGTGTAACGTGTCACAAAATAACTAATACCTTTCAGAAGTGTCAAGGTCATGAAAGAATGTGCAATGGTTACAGTTTGGAGGAAACTAAAGAGACATCACTACTAAATGCAAGGTGGAGTCCTGGATTGGATCCTGGACCAGATGAAGAACATGAGTAGGGAAACTAGTAAAATTAGAATAACGTTTACAGATTAGTGAAAAGTACTACTATCAGTGTTAATATCCTGGTTTCCATAACTGTACTACAATTATGTTATTAACATCACATTTTTAACATTAACCTCCATATTACTTTTCTACCAATCTAAATGTATTACAAGATAAAGAACCAAAATTTAAAGTGCTTGCTTTGGCCTTCAGTTATGTATTTCAATGGAGGCACAGGAGAACAGTTGTGGTTAAGAATGAAAGCCATGGATAAAGAAAAAATACGTGCTTATAAATAAAACTGAAGAAATCAAAATCATTCAAAATAATCCCTCCTACAGTTTAAGTTAAAATTTTAGTTGTACATATTTGCTTTCTTAAAATAAGCACTTATTACCAATTAACCAAAATATAGAAGCTTTTATTGTTAAATATAAGTGCTTAGTAAATCAATTACTGTTCCCCCAAATAAAAAAGATGTACACAGATAAAAGATCCCACGTTAACTTCAACTGGAGATGACTTTATTTGCAAGAGCTTCACAACTTTTATCAATAAATTTTAATTAGATTTTCTTTCATACATACTGCTTAAAAAATACATGCTCTTTAATCCTGCCTTGAAGAAGGTAAACAAAGATAAACAACCTTTCATTCAGTATAAGTGACTCTTTCATATTTCCATGTGATAAGGAATAGAGCCCAGACTCTGAGTTTACATTTACTTTCTGGGTCTCCTAAAAGCTTCCTCATCTATAAGCATAAAGTGAGTAAGGCAAGTTAGAAAAGATCACTTTAGGGTTTCTACTGGCTCTAAAATGCTATCTATCAATTACGTGGCTCCCTGCTCTATACAGAGAATTCCATTTTGTGCTCTTTCTGTATTGATATTCCAGAGACAAGGGCTGTATGTATATACTCAATGACTCAAAATCACAGATGAGTCAATCATACTCCTGTCAGAATTACATATACATTCTAAAATGTCTTAAACTACTACTGGACACCAGAATTTACTTTAAATGATATCCTTGAAAAGCACCAAAACTTCACATAACCAAGCTCTTAGACATTTGCTGATGTGAAGTGGGGAAAGGTCTGACCCTATACATTTATCTTCTCAAAGCTCCAAATCCCTCAGGACTTTTAAAGAAATTTGGTAAGTCATAATAAAAATGAAACAGACCTCCCAAAAATCTTAAAGGACTTAGGTCTGTGTAGGAGGAATAGGTTATTTGCTTTTCCTTTGTAAAAATGTGTTTGGCTTTTAATTATACTTTTCAGTCATATTCCAAATTCCATCTAAGTTCAATAGAGGAAAAACCTAAGATCTGTGATCATGCACAAGTCTACCCAAGCATCACTTGAACTCCATAAACAAAAGCAAATGCATATCAAATAACATCCACAGGTGTCACAGAAGCCAATATATAAGACAAGAGGGTTTTTTTTCTTATTATTATTTTATTTGTTGCCCTCAGTAGACGACCGTAGCATCATAGCTCACAGCAATCTCCAGCTCTTGGGCTTAGGTGATTCTCTTGCCTCAGCCTCCCAAAGAGCTGCCTGCCACAACACCCGGCTATTGTTTTGTTGCAGTTTGGCCAGGGCTGGGTTCAAATCTGCCACCCTTGGTATATGGGCCCGGGGCCCTACTCACTGAGCCACAGGTACTGCCCCAAGAGAAGAGGGTTTTAAATTATAATAAACAATCTACTATATACAATATTCCAAAAGGAACTTTATGGCAAGCATCAAGACTGAATTACAAAGAAAAATAAAACTTCAGCAAAAATATCTTGTTTGTAACAACAGCAACCAACATATTATACAATGCCTTCAAATGTCAAAGTAATTAGTACTAAAAATGTTATTTTAACATATAAGCACTGCATCTCCTTAAACTAAATCACAGTTGGTCTACGTTACAAAGAACTAGATTCAGAAAATCTAAGTAATGTTATGCTACTGGCAGGTCTACATTTACTACACTATTGCTGCCTCTTAAAGTACACATTCTACTATCACATAATACTCTTGGAAAGAAGCTTAATATGAATTAAAATGAAAAATGCAATAATGATTGAGACCAAAAGTTTAATTTATTACACTAGAAGCTAAATACTATCATTAAAAAATTACTGGAACAATCCAACAACCCTGGTACAGGCCATTCCGGATCAGCCCTTTACCCTCCACTCCAGACACCTACAAGCATCCACTTGGCACATTCAAAACCAAACTCTACATCTTCCCCCAGAACTTCTTCCTCCTGACCTCAGAAAATGGCAAATTCAATTTCACATTATATCTCACCCACTAGAGCAGTGGTTTTCAACCTTCCTAATGCCGTGGCCCTTTAATACAATTCCTATGGGTCGCAACCCACAGGTTGAGAACTGCTGCACTAGGGAATACTGTGCACTCAACAAAATGTACCCCCCAGTTTACTTCTTCTCACCACCTAACCCCCCATCCTCCCTCACCTCATCTTTACCTAATTGGTCTCCCTACTACTCCCTACTCCCACCACCGTCCTGTCAGTCTGTTTTCTATTATCCACAGTCAGATCAGAGCCTGCTAAAAGCCAAGAGGAATGTCACTCCTCTGCTCAACACACTTTGACAGAGCTGTTCTGAAATTATCTGTCTCAGGAATCAGAAGATTACTTTAAGGAGCCCAAATGCTTCTATTCATGCAAGTTACATCTATCAATACTCAGCACACCAGAAATTAAAACTAAAAAATGTTTAAATTATTTCTGATCCATTTAAAAATAATAGCAAAATCATCAGATATTAACAAAAACCCCACATTTTGTGGAAAATAATTTTTCAACAAAATTAGTGAAAAAGTCACTTTTATATTTTTGCATTTTTAATAGATATAGCTGAACCCTGTTATCTTCTGAATTCATTCTGCTGCAGTATCACATAGCACATGAAGGTAAGTTTTGACTTCACAATTCCTTAAAAGAAAGCCAAAAACCACTGCCTCGGTGGTTTCCCCATCTCAGCTGACATCAAAGCCCAGGTCCCTGGGAAGAATGTACAACACCCACAGGGGCTTCCTTTAGCCTCACCCTGCTTATCTTTCTGACCTACTCTCACAACTGATCCAAGATCCAAGCCCAACCCAGCTACAGCCAGCACAAGAATCGCTGGTTCTGCTTCAAGGTTTTGCGCTTACTCTTCTCTCCCTCTGGATGGCTATACCTCAGAAAGCAGTATGGCTCACACTAGCACATCCTTCACATCTCTGTTCCAAATTCAATTTCTCAGAGAGGTTCATGTTCATCTCCCTATGTAAAACTGCAAATTGCCCCAATCCATCAGTACACAAGATTGCCTTCATCCTGTCCAATTTATTCCCAGAATTCACACTGCCTAATAGACTACAATGCACTTATTTATTGCCTATTACCTGTTCCTCCATATAGAATGTAACCTCTGGGAGGTGGCTTTGTTTCAGCCTTTTTCTATATTCCTAACATCTCAGGGGTGTCTAACCTATAGCCAGAGAGACACGTGTAGATTATGTGAGAACTGTTTTGCTTATCTGTGGTGTCAGATACTGCAAAAAGTATACACGGATTTTCTTTTTCTGCTCATCAGCTTTCATTAGTATTCATGTATTTGATGTGTGGCAGGAAAGAAAAAAGGCTGGACATCCCTGGTAGATCCTTTCAGGGAGAGGGGGACACCTTTTGAACAACCTTATTAGGACTATTAGCACAAAAGCATGCAGAGTTACAAAACATTCTTATAATTTCACTCAAGCCATCAATAAGGTATCTATTATACTAGCTTAATTTCTCTTCCCTTTAAGGTAGCGTCTCAACCTGTGGGTCATGACCCACAGGAACTGTATTAAATGGCTGCATCATTAGGAAGGATGAGAACCACTGCTTTAAAGTAACAAACGCACACTACTGCTCTTCTGAAAAGGGCTTGTTCTCTTTATTCTCAACTTATGAGGTTTAGAACACATTGCTAACAACATGGTGATTACATCAGTAGTAAATTCCTCTAGTGCAGTGATTTTCAAACAGCATGCCGCACAACACTGGTATGTCATGAGAGGATCATATGTGTGCTGTGAAAATTTTTAAACATCATTAATTATTTTCAAAACAAGTCCAAAGCATAGTGTGCATATTCCTTTTTTGTTTTAAACTTTTTTTGATCAACATAAATTTAAGTGTGCCACGTGGAAGTTTAACTATTGATTCAAGTGTGTAGTGAAGCACTGCTCTAATGTATCACAGGTAGATCACATGAGAAAATCAAATGCACAGGCATCTAAATACATGACTGGTCTTAGCGTTAAAAAGCCCCAACCCATTAGAAAAAGGCTGCCCCTGACAGGAGTACACAAAAAGGATTGTAATAATTCATTTCTCTTCAGGTTTTTCATAATCTATTTATAGCCTATAGTCCTGATTAACCCTCTATTCAAAGTACAGGTATTAAAAGTATTATATTGGATTTTGTGGTCATGTGATTTATATGGTTAAGAGATAGACATTTTTAGAATTAAACAAAAACAAAAAATAGAATTCATTATACAGGGAGAACTGAGTCCTTAGGTGGGAAACCAGAACTTAGATTCAAAGAGTTCCTGCTACCTCTGGACTTCACATATGTGCTCAAGATTGGATTTCCAAAAGTAGAATTCTATGGCAAAGTCACCAAGAAAGTAAGCCAACCAGATATTGTACCTGAGGCCTCTCTACAGAAGTTATTAACTTAAAATGACTTTTCCTTTATAAATAGATTATCCAGTTGCCTACTCTCTACTTTCCCCATTATCCCTATCTTTCCTCCAGACTGATACACGTCACAGCAGGTGTTACTGGGAATAAAACAACTGGTGGCAGGTGTAATGGCAGCACACAATTATTACCGGTTTTTTGTTTGTTTTGTTTTTGAGACAGACTCTCACTATGTCACCCATGGTAGAATGCTGTGGCATCACAGCTCACAGCAACCTCCATCTCTTGGGATTAAGCAATTCTCTTGCCTCAGCCTTCCAAGTAGCTGGGACTATAGGCACCTGCCAAAACACTTGGCTATTTTTTAGTTGTAGTTGTCATTGTTGTTTCACTGGTCTGGGCCGGCTGGGCTCAAACCGGCCACCCTTGGTCTATATGGCTGGCGCCATAACCACTGTGCTGCCGGTGCTAAGCCTGGTTGTTTTGTTTTTGTTGTTGTTTTGTTTTGAGACACAGTCTCACTCTGTCACCCTAAGTACAGTGCTATGACATCATAGCCCCTGAAACTTTTGGGCCTGAGCAAAAGGCTTTTGTCTCAGCCCCTCAAGTAATTGAACAAGAGGTGTCCACCACACCACCTGGTTAATTCTTTTCTATTTTTAATAAAGACAAGGTCTTGCTCTCGTTCAGGCTGATCTCGAACTCCTGAGCTCACGTAATTGACCCGCCTCAACCTCCCAGAGTGCTAGGATTCCAGGAGTGAGCCACTGTGATTATTAAAGAAGGAAAGTACCTCTCAAATACACAATTTATGCAATGAATTCTAATTTCCTTCCAAACACACAGTCTCCCTAAGAAGTCTGCCTTAAAGGTCAATACTTTACTATTGGTTAAATTTCCTTCTAAGTAATAGTCTCATCATCATTTTACAGTTAAGAAACTGAGATTTGGGGATTAAGTACAGTAGAATCTCTGTAAATTGACTGCTCAACAGACTATAAGAAACTGGCCAACATAAGGAGGTGGTCACCATAACAAAAAGGCCTACTGTACTAACACCTTAATGTGGTGCATGTCCACTCCATGAAAATTCAGTGAACTTAACGAAGTGGTCAATGTAGGGAGGTGGTTAACTCCTACAAGGTTCTACTGTACTTTCACCAATGATCATATTAAGTTGTAAGTGAAAAGGTCAGGATTCAAATCTAGGTCTGATTCCAAAAGTTGTTTTCTTTTACTTATACCATACAGCCTCCCCAGCATTATTCCCTAAGATTAAATTTGGATGCTGCTAGAATAAGTGATCCTGATAGTGGGAAAAGCAGCAATGATAGATAGTAAGAGCCAGATAGAAAAGAGGAAAACAATGAGGAAGAGAGTAGAAACTAGAACTGTGAATAAAAAGGAGGAAGGGGAAGTAGAAACATAAGTAGTAATAATGAAGGAAAAAAAGAATGGCATATCCAAATTAAAACTGAAATCAAAATCAGCTTAGGTAATCATTTAAGCTCCGCATATCCTCTAAGAACTGTTTAAGCTTTACACAGTCCATATTTATTCATCTATATAAGGACATTCAAGATTATTATAGAGTTTAGAAGAATAAATTCTTTCACTTAACAGTAAATATTTGTAGAGTGTCTGACACACAACAGGTGCTCAAGAATCTACTATTAATTATTGAACACTTCCTATCTTTCTGTGGGATCAGGAACTGTGCTGGAGACATACTGGTAGGCATATGGTCCTTGCCATCGCAATTGTCTGGCAGAAAGAACCAGGATCTATGTATAATAAATAAAGAGCTAAAAATGATTGATCAGTCTTAGTGTCTTATGATACAAGTACCCAAATTTAAACATAAGACTAATAAAGTTTTTTTAAAGAGTATGCCGTAAGTTTTCCATAGAGAGACCCAAGCTTTATAGACACTGGATTCTAAACACTTAATCTCTCACTGTAATTATTATGAAGGAAAGAGGAATGAAAGTAGAAAAAACATGGACACATATTCATCACTCTGGTAACACGCAATTTTGATGACTGATAAGACACACTTACAAAAAGAGCTTGAAAGATATACTTTTTCCAGCTTGAGCAACAGGGAGACTCTGTCTCAACTAAAAATGGAAAAACAGGACGGCACCCGTGGCTCAAGGGAGTAGGGCGCTGGTCTCATATGCCAGAGGTGGTGGGTTCAAACCCAGCCCCGGCCAAAAACTGCAAAAAATAAAAAAAATAGAAAAACTAGCCAGGCATCATGGTGGGCACCTGTAGTCCCATCTACTTGAGAGGCTGAGGCAAGAGTTTGAGGTTGCTGTGACGTATGCGACACCACAGCACTCTACCCAGGGTGACATCTTTTTTGCCTTGGGGGAGGAAAAAAAGACACAATTTTCCCCCTAAACCTTATTTTTTGACTCCTAATCCCCTCTCTGTACTGGACTGATATTTTAAATAATGCCTATGATTATCTAGGCAAGTAGTTTTTTTCCTTAGTCTAGGTACTTGTGTACTTGTCCTTTTATACAAAAACTTCTCAGAGACAGAGGTCAGTGAAATTGCCTAAAGATGCATTTCTCAGAACATATTCCTGTGCTAAGTGATGCATGGCATGTGCACACACACTCTCTCCGTGTGCGTGTGTGTCTATCTCCAAAATAATAATAGTATTGTCAACAATTTTATCACTAGAAATGTGTTATAAAATTCTACGTTTTGGGGCTCAGTACCTGTGGTTCAACTGGCTAAGGCGCCAGCCACATACACCTAAGGTGGCAGGTCTGAATCCAGCCTGGGCCCGCCAAACAACAACGGGCTGTAACCAAAAAATAGCCAGGCACTGTGGCGGGCGCCTGTAGTCCCAGCTACTTGGGAGGCTGATGCAGGAGACTCACTTGAGCCCAGGAGTTGGAGGCTGCTGTGAGCTGTGATATCACCGCACTCTACCCAGGGGGACAGCTTGAGGCTCTGTCTTTAAAAAAAAAAAAAAAAAATCTACATTTTAGAAATACTGCATTCATATAGATCTGACAATTTTCTGCTAATCTGATAAACATCTGAAATCTGAAAATGATCTTTTGCCAGACTCAACCAGGACCTAAAAAATGCTGTTTTTCAAATAACTTCTCACATGTATAATTGTTATAAACAGCAAAGGGAAGATAGAATGTAATAGATACAGTTTAACTTTTCCAATTCATTTGCACTAAGATTCTCTTCAAATATTCAACCATATATCTGGAAAATGTTATAAACTACTCTACTCCTAACCCACAGAACATTCAGCTTATTAAAATCACACTCAACTATACTTGGGGCTCTCTAGCACTTTTCCCATAATACACTTTTTTAAAAGGTCAGCTTTTTGTCCCAGGATCTGAGTTTTTATTTTAACCACATTCCTTGGAGTTTAAAATTATTTTAATCACAAATGAATCATTTGGGAGTGGGAAGAGAATTAGAGTGTCATTCTAACTTGTAATGTATATTTACATAAATTCATAATGTATATTGCATCATTTTGCAATGTACATTTGCAAAACTAGAACATAAAACCTAAAATAGTTATCTAAACAAAAACAAAATAAAACCAAAAAGCATCACATCATATACTGTCAATCTGCAATTGCAATACTTCTGTGCTCACCTTACCTTATAGCATCCTAACAATCCTGTACCTGGAACTACTTTAGTGATGAGACTGTTCAAACACAGAATTCTAAAATCCTTTCACAATGACTAAACATCTGAGATACTACTTCAGGTGCTTCAGATTCTGGCATAAAGAATCAATCTAAATTGTGGCTACATTTATAACAGTAGCACTTTGGGTATGGATTTAAGTATATAACAAAAACAACCACCACCAAAAAAATCCCTCTTTAAAAAGTAAACTACCGCTAGGCACGATGGCTCAGGCCTGTAACCCTAGCACTTGGGAGGCTGAAGTGGGTGGACTGCCTGAACTCTCCAGTTTGAGACCAGCCTGAGCCAGAAGGAGACCTTGTCTCTAAAACAGTGGTTCTCAACTTGTGGGTTGTGACCCCTTTGGGGGTTGAACAACCCTTTCCCCTTTCACAGGGGTTGCCTAAGACCATCGGAAAACACATACTTCCAATGGTCTTAGGAACCAAGACACCACTCTTCATGTGTGGGGGTCACCACAACATGAGGAACTATATTAAAGGGTAGCGGCATTAGGAAGGTTGAGAACCACTTGCTCTTAAAAAAAAAAAACAAAAAAACAGCCGGGCATCATGGCAGGTACCTATAGTCCGAGCTACTTGGGAGGCTGAGGTAGGAGAATTGCTTAAGCCCAGGAGTTTGAGGTTGCTATAAGTTATGACGCTATGGCATTCTACTGAGGGTGATAAAGTGAGACTCAAAAAATAAAAAATAAAATAAAATAAAAAGCAAACTACCAGTATGCATGGGAGCTGAATTTTATTTAGCTTATAAACAACTAATTATACTCAGCCAATTATACTTTGATAATCAATACACTAAATTCACAACCTACTACAGAATAGCAAAATTTTAATATAAATACTATATTTATACACAAATACAGCATTAAAGTTATATACATAATAAATCACACATATATGTACATACCTTATTCTAACTTTATATCACATGTTAAGGTACATAAAATTTTAACTTTTGTCTAAAAGTGAAAAGAAACTTTCTACATATCAATTTCCTGGAGTTAAAATAATTATACTGTTATTTCTGACACAAAAGTTTGCTAATAAAAATATCTATCTTTTGGTTCTTATCTCTGAATTCTAAACTTGCCACAGCTTACTTAAATCAAGTCAAAAAACCAAGCATCTGTATCACTGATAACAGAATAAAGGAGTTGATTTATCTTAAACTTTGCTCCCCGTGCAAGTGTCAGAGATGACTAAACATTCAAATATATCTATCTTCATCATTACATGCTAAGCTCTCTTCTCTTATGGATGTAATATAATTAATCTTTGAAAGGTTAAAGTAATTTAAATGAAACTACTTTCAATGACAAAGACACAATTACTGGTTCTTACATTAAAAAGTGAATACTCTTTTCTTGCACATTGTCTTATCTTCAGTCTTTCATTTACAACCTCAACAAACTGTTTCCTGAACAGAGAATTTATAAAACTTTTTCTTCTATTCTTGCTTTCATCATCAAATATTAAGTTTCCATATTTGCTTTAACTAAGCAATTCCATAGTTCTACACTTAAATAGAACAGACATTTACTACAGCTACATACTTATTACATGACATGCTGTGCTGCCCAGAAAATACAGTCAATCAAATCAGGGTTGTGTGCCAAACCAAATCTATAACATTCTAGAAATAAATCTTTCTTTCTCTTTAAAACCCAGCAGTTTCTTTACATTAGAATTTCAATCATTTACTTTCCTTGGATAGGTCTCAATTTCCAGTAGTCAAAAATAATTCTCTACTTGGACAACTCTGTTAACAAGTATGAGTATCACAGTAAAGAAGGGGCAACTCAACCTAGATTCAAAGTTACAACTAATAAGGATTAAATACTGTTATTTATACACTAATCATTTGAGCATAAAAAAATGGCTGGACACAGTGGCTCACGCCTGTATTCCCAGCTACTGGGGAAGCTGAGGCAAGAGGAACTCTTGAGCCTAAGAGTTTGAGGTTGCTCTGAGTTAATGATGCCACAGCACTCTATCCAGAGTGACAGTTAGACTCTGTCTCAAAAAAAAAAAGAGTAAAAAATGACAAAGTCCAGATTTCCCATGATGGAAATTTTACCATTCTGTGTTTAAATTTTATAATATAAACTGCTTAAAACAGTAAGAAACAGTAAAGTCTGATAGTTCATATGCAAAGATTCTATCAACTTAATGTTACTTACAAACCCAAAACATTCTGCACCCTTCAATACTGCAGTTCCTCATATACATAGCAGAAACATGAACTACATGGCGTATGATTTGAAATGCAGTAAAGGGATTTCAATTCATTAGGCATATCATGTGCTGAAATATAAAAACGTGGCATTTTAAATACTTAATACAACACAAAAATGCATGTGCTGAAGGCTTTAATGTATAAAGCTTAAGCAACTTTAAACCAACTATCTCTAGCTCTCTTAAACACTCAGGTATCATTCATCTGAACCAAGCAGGCCAAGCAAAATATCCAATGATTCCCATGTTCTCCTCAATGTCGAAATGGGTGGATAAATTTAAAGCCTGTTCTCTCAAGAGTTGCTTTATAGGCAATTTTCTCCCAGTATCAAGGTCTGCAATTTCCATTTGGCTGCCAGTTTGCGATTAAATTCATCACCTTTATTATAAAAATGTGCTTTACTCCATGGCCTGCTGCACAACAACTATAAGGAAAACATTTTTCACCACTAACGGCAAAATCATTCGAAGGCAACCACCACATTCATTCAGACATTAGCTTCTTCAACTTGATGTAGTAGCCTATCACAGGAAAAACCTGTAACAACTGTGTAATGTACAGGAAGTAGATTCTATAAAAATGTCACACTAAGTTTTTTGGATAAAATGCAACTAATTTCAGATTAAGTATCATTGTGAATAAACTAACAAGTTAATATGTATAATACATCCAAATTGCAATAACAACCAAAATCATTTTTAAGCACTGCATAATTAAGTATTCATTTTCATTCCATTATTTAAAAGTTCATGGTTTATTTTGTAGTTGAACTTTCATCATCTGGGCAAACCGCCAACAGTCAAATACGTGCATCTACATAACACTTCTACCTACTTTACTTTTCTTAATATGTCGTAATACAGTGGGGGAAAAGTCAGAAAAGAAATAAATGTTTCCCAAACAATGACATTAAAGCTAGTCCTCATGATGTATTTAGAAAAACAATATTACTCATTTTGAAATCTAGACTTTTTTCTACCTAAACAATTAGGTTATCTTTTTAATAAACTTGGCCAGTAAGTCAAAATTTCAGAAATCTCTTATTGCCAAGTCAATATTACAGGATTTATGTAAAAATAGAAAATAGAAAACTGAATTTCACACTAAGTTAAGCCTGTAAAAAATAATTATCAGATTATACACAGGGAGATACGAACCTAGAAAAAATTTTCATCTTCCTGCTAGGAAATAACAGTGTCCCTCCCATCCTAATCTGGCCAGGCCCCTGTTAAAGCAGTTAAAGCATTGTAGCTTCCTATTTTCATTTCTCTCCATACTATTCTACAGCCCCTAGAGTAGAAGACTATGTCATATTCTTCTATTACCAGCACCCAGCAAAATGCTGGATTTAAAAAATTAGAGTTTATTGAATACCAAATACAGCAGAAGCCAAGATCAGTTTTACTAAAACCACATAGGTCACAACTCATTAAATCAATATTATCAGTTACAACCAGCATATAAACAAATAAATCAATCAAAAAAACACCAGGTTGCACCATAGGTAGTACAGACAAGTTTTATGAAATGAGACTTGCATTTCTCAACATATATGTACATATTTTAGTTTCATAAAAAAAATTTCTCCTTAAAAAATGTAAGCTACATGCTACTGTCAGGATATATGTATTCACCATTAACAACAAAAACATTAACACTCAAAGAGACTTAATTTGAGAAATCATTTTGAGGATCCATTAAAATTATTACCACTTGCTCCAATACTTGCACTCTTTCTCCCTTCTCAGGCTCAAACTAATAACTTAATAATTCAGTATTTATTTAAATATTTAAATTCTATTTAATAGACAAAGGTGATAACCTGAGACACATCTACAGTTACCATCTAACATGAATAGCAAAGTCACTATTACATATTCAATATTGTTATATTTTAACAGTAAAATGAAAATCATAACTGTTTCATTTGAATGAAAATAAAATGTGAAAAATAAGATTCTCATGTTCCTTACCATTGTGTAAAAATTTTCTTATAAACTTGAAAATTTTCCTATAATCTAAAAATGGACTTAGGATATTCCAACTCAGATCTTATTTTCATCTTACTATCATTCTCCTACGGGATCCATTTATCTTTCTACTTACTTTCCCTTTTCTTATTTTCTTTTATTAAGTATCTATAAAAAGACAACTTAAAATGGTTTGTTTTAGACACCTCTCCTCAACTACCCTTCAAAATTTAGGTAAGTCCATCCTCCCCTATAAAACGAGACCTGTATAGAACATCAACACAAACACATCTAAACATCAGTCTAGCAATCCTTAAACTTTTATCACATTCCAAGGCAAAAGATCTAAAGTCATGGAAGGGGCCAGGGGCTCATGCCTGTAATCCCAGCACTTGGGAGGTCAAGGCCAGTGGATTACCTGAGCTCACAAGTTTGAGACCAGCCTGAGCCAAGACTCCCATCTAAAAAATAGCCAGACATTGTGGCGGGTGCCTGTAGTCCCAGCTACTTGGGAGACTGAGGCAAGAGATGGCTTGAACCCAAGAGTTTGATGTTGTTGTGAACTAAGACACCAGAGCAAGGGTGACACATACCAAGGGTGTCCAAGTGAGACTCTGTCTCAAAAAAAAAAAGAGTAAGTCATAGAAATGAAGAGCCTACTCTAACAAGTGATTTTAAATTAGTTATATTGAGTCAAACACAGACAGTGAAAACCCTTATACAAATACACAATGAATTGTTCCTAGACCTAGATTCAGCCTCTTAAAAATCCTAATGGAACTACTGTGAATCCGGGAAAGGCTTTCATTTTTGGTTTAACATCAGTTTAATGATAACATGATTCTGTGTATTAGATGCTTACTTTATTCTTATTTGCAAGAAATGTTAAAAATACTCTGGGTAGGTATTTCAAGCAACAAAATAAAAACTTAAATAGAATTTAAAATAATTAAGGCTACTCACATCAGAAGGTAATTATCAGGCACAAATTATCAGTCATGACATCATTCTCTCTAGATGGAGACACAGAGGTACTCTTACTCACTCATAACGTTAATTTAGATATACTTCTGTCCCAAGATCCAGATGAGCTACCATTCTTGAAACCAGCAATTTCTAACCTGTAAAATTTCATACCTTTTGAAAAGAAATTACATTTACGTATATAATAAATGATAGGATGATGATCTCTAAAATCTATGCCAGCTTTAAAATCTCCAAATCACAGGGTTTTCCTCTGAACAAGGATGGATTTTGCTTTTTTTTTTTAATTCTTTGAGCCCTCCAAGTGAAATGTTAGTCCACTGTCCAGCCTTATTCTCACCTTTTTAAAAGGCTACTTCAAACTATAAATGTCATCAAAACTTTATTTTATGGTATGACTAACTGGTAATAATAGGGAGATAAAGATATTATATATTCACAGATTAAAATCTAAGTTCACAGAATAAATTCACCTGGTTACTGACAGATCTCACAAAACTACATCACTTCATCTTAATGTTTAAGTCAGCGATTCTCAACCTATGGGTCAGGACCCCTTTGTAACAATGAAAATATATCCTGCATATCAGATATTTACATTACCACTCATAACAGTAGCAAAATTAGAGTTACGAAGTAGCAATGAAAATAATTTTATGGCTGAGGGTCACCACAACATGGGGAACTATATTAAAGGGTCACAGCATTAGGAAGGTTGAGAACCACTGGTTTAAATGATCTAACAAAGGTTTCTTTTCAAAATTTAAGAATTCTTCATCACCTCACAATTCAGTAGTTCCCAAGTTTCAAAGTTTTAGACTTAAACCATGCATATGCTGAACATAAGCACACTTCTCTATGCACACCTGTATTTAGAAAAAATTTTAGTTTGATGTTTAAGTTGGCAGGTAATTTTTTTGTATTTAGAGTTCATTTTTAAAAACAGCAAATTTGTAAATTTTAAAATTTAAATTTTTATTCAAAGAATACATACATGTGAATTAAAATAAGACATTACTGAAATCACTTGCTTAAATTATTTAATTAAACCCAAAAGGATACCTTTTTCTTGCTTCCTTTCAGCTGAAATTTGAAGCCCAAGCTAAAAATACATATATAGATTATTTTCCTCAAAAAGAACTTTGATCTGACTTGAACCAGCATTCTCATTCAAAACTAAGTAAAGATTACAAATCAATTATTATTTAAGATTGACCAGGCAAGGTGGCTCACACCTGTAATCCTAGCAGTGAGGGAGGATCTCTGGAGCTCAGAAGTTTCAGCACGAGAGAGATCTCCTCACCCCCCATCCTGGTCTCTACAAAAAAAGTAGAAAAATTAGCCAGCTTGGTAGTGAGTGCCTGTAGTCCCAGCTGAGGCTGAGGCAGGAGGATCACTTGAGCACAACAGTTTAAGGTTGCAGCGAGCTGTGAAAACACCACTGCACCGTAGTAGCTAGGGTGACAGAGCTAGACTGTCTCCAGAAGAAAAAAAGAAAAGAAATTATTAATTAAATGCACCCATTATGTATTCTTAGAACTCACTTCAAGAGGAGGGGGGAAAAAAAGGTATTCCCTTACCAAGTAATTTCAGAAAATACTCAGTTAAACCCAGCTACACTTTACTGTAGGTCCTACATACCGTGTTTCCCTGAAAATAAGACCTACCCCCAAAATAAGCCCTAGCAGGATTTCTATGCATTTGTTAAGCCCTACCCCAATAATAAGACCTAGTGATGGGCATAGCTATGCAGGGTATGTGTACATTGCATAGCCATGCCATGCATTTCAGTGTGGAGAGGAAGACATCCCCTGAAAATAAACCCTAGTGTGTCTTCTTAAGAAAAAATAAAAATAAAACGTGTCTTATTTTTGGGGAAACACTGTACTTAGCAAGTCAACACATGCTGAATTCACAAAACAAGTATGCAGCACTTCTTGTACTACAGAATCCTATACTCATACTACCTCAGGAGGGATAAACTTTGCTAATACTGCCTGAAGTCTCCCTCGGTTCACATTTAAATTAGATCTTCCTTCTCTCTCTAAGATTGCAGTCTTCCAAGCCATTACACCAAAACCAAAGAGGAAGAATGGAGAAAAGGCGGCATGTTGGCAAAAACCACATCATATAGTGTAGACCAGAATACACTAGCAACTCATCTGTAGCTCAGAGCTTAGACTCACTAGCTCTAGAATTCACTCTTGCTAATCCAGATGTACCTCTTCTTTCACACACCCAACATAATCATCAACATGCACATACAGAAAAGAACAAAAACAAATGGTTTCAAGATAAGTAAAATCCAAATGCACTATGGGAAAAAAGAATAAAATAGTTTAAAAAAAAAAAAAACAAAACAAGACAGTCAAAGTCATGAAAAAAAGATCTGCAAACTGGCTCGGCACCCGTCACTCAGTGGTTAGGACACCAGCCACATGCACCAGGTCTGGTGGGTTTGAACCTGACCCAGGCCAGCTAAACAATAACAACAACAAAATAGCTGGGAGTTGTGTGGCAGGTACCTATAGTCCCAGCTACCTGGGAAGCAAAGGCAAGAGAATCGCTTAAGCCCAAGAGTTTGAGATTGCTGTGAGCTATAGGGCGACACAGTGAGACTCCTGTCTCAATATAAAAAAATCTGAAAACAAAGGTAAAATAAAGACATCAGCATAACATCTACCTAATCTATCACACTATAATTTAATGACTGTATAGATTAAAGACAAGAAAACCTGGACTAAGAAGAAATATATGAACACAAATAAAGGGGGGGAGGGGAAGACACTAAAAATAAGACACATTAAGAGAAAGCCGTAAATAGATGGAATCTCAACTCCAGGTATTTAAAGCTTTCTCCACTAGAATTACTTACTTTTACTTCCCTACTCAAAATGTTTTCATGTTTAAGAACACTGCTCTGTTCTGTGGCTAGAAGACCACTCCCTTACCTTTTCTCCACTTAAATCCTATCTATCCTGAATTCAAGAGCCAATCAAATCTTACATATTCAACCTGAAATGTTTCATAGTCTCCCCAGCCTAAAGCAACCTCTTTAGCAACGATCTTTAATGCTCTTGGTATATTTATATGACTTCATATTACTTTTGTTTTCATATTATCTTCCCAAATACTCAGATAACTTGAAGATAAGGAATGAACTTGAAGCTTTGGTGTATTCCTCATTAACATCTCACACATAGGCATGAGGTGGGATCTCACCTAACAGTGCACATTGTGAGAATGTACAACATGTCCCCGGGGTGAGGGACTCTTCCACAAATGGAACTTTATCAAAATATAAACTAAAAATTATACTTATATTAATTTGAAAAAATAAATAAAAAAATAGTATGCAACCAAGTATTTGTGAACAGAATGAAAAGAGTCAATTATGTCAAATCATTAAAAGCTAACATGCAAAATGTACAACTATGACATTAATTGAAAACTACATGTTGCATTATAATAGTCACTTTCTTTTGCAATCCAGCATAAAATGCTTATTTCAGATTGACTACATTGTCAAAATAAAAGTATGGTATTCATAGCACTCAGGCGTTACAACATTTAGTAACTTCAGGCTTTTTATAAAGTGAGTAAGGAACTTCTGAAACCATGTGATGTTATCATTACACACACTTCCTGGAAGCAAGTGGCATGTCCAATAAAGCATAATATACCTCAATAACATGAAATATGATGCCATAAAAATTATATTCACAAAGAAGATGAAATGGCAAGGGAAAAAGACTCATAATTAAATTTTTTTAAAACAAAACCATAACACCAATTTTGTTAGATTCATAAAGTAGGGGGGAAGAGGAGTAGAAGAGAATACACACTGAGAGTGATTATCGGTGAATTAAGGGTGGTTTTTTTTTTTTTTTTTTTGAAACATGATCTCATTCTGTTAGCCCAACTAAAGTGCAGTATCATCATCTGTCACTACAACCTCAAATCCCTGGAGCTCAACAGACAGACCCAAGTGCCTTAGCCTCCCAAGGTACTAGGATTACAGGCATCAGCCACCACACCCAGCCTATTTTTCACTTTTTACCTGATACATTTTATTTTTTGCCCTTAAGATAAAGAATATTCTTTATACGAATAAATACATCTTGTTCTTTATAACACAGTTTTATAATGATTACTGGGAGAAAGAAATTCAAGCTCTTCATAAAGTTTCAAAGGACAGTAAGAAACAATCTTAAAAATATACATAGAAAATTCACAATTTCCTGAAAATTATCAATGCCCATTAAAGTTCAAAGACAATATGCTATGTTATCTCTGTGCCTTCACCACCACCTCTCCCAGAATTAAGAGTCTATTAAATACAAACTAAGCTACCAACAAAACAAATTGAAAATGTTTGATCTTCAATTCTCTATATTTTAAGAGTAACTGAAAAGAGAAAAAGTGTTTGGCATTACAATAGTAAAATGCCAGTCATTATCAGTTTGACAAAAGCAGCACAGTGGATCTCCTCCTCCCTGGTTCCTTACATGGAATAAAGGAGTGGTGCTCTTCCCTCATGTATACAGTTCAATTCAAGTAATTGAAGGAAATAAGATATTTTATAATTGCTTTCAAAGTTTTTTTTAAAAGCTCAAGTATAACTAGAAAAGTACAAATACATTTAATTAGCAACAAAAACATACACATTATCTTAGGAAAGAACTTGAAAGAGTAATATCTTTAACAACCGCAAGGCGTACTTGAGGAAAAGCAAACCATGTAATATTTACCTAACTCAAAAAACTGACAAGGAAAGCTATAACCCATAATAAAACATGAGATAAGATTATCTTTTTACTGCTGGTAATTTTTTATTACTACAATAAAATTATGATCCCCAAAATAACTTTCTCTTCATATAAGAGTAAACTATGATACATTTTTTTTTTCTGACTTACATTAATAAACAGAAATCAGTTACCTGGTTAAAAGACTTTAGAATTACAAAGACAGTATACAAATGATAACTCTTAATAAATTTGACTCAGTTGTTAATTTGAGTAACTCTTCAAATTAAACTGACAAAGGCAGAAACTATTTCAGAAATTGCTGTAATCAAATGTCTTAATCCAGTTATACGTAATATTCAACATACCAACAGATTGTTTCTTAAAAAGTTCTTTAAAGAATTATCACAACTTATTCACATGGCACCCAAAATACTAAATTCAGTAACTACTATCTGTCATATTCCTGAGCAACTCTTATAATTTAAAGGAAAATAGTTTCCTGTTTTGGTAAAGGGGGTTATTTCTCAATACCTTTTAATTACTAAATGATCTCTTTTGTGTACTAATATCCCCATCTGCTGGAACCAAAGTTCCTTACTATTAAAAAGTTCTTAATGAAAAAAGTTTGTAGTAGAGATTTTGCAACTACTTCAAAATACAATTTTAATGCTGAATTTCTACATAGGAGGTTTTTCTACCCTCATAAGACTTTAAAAGCTTAAAGAGCTACAAGTTTTTTGCCAATTTTAGAATAAAGTGAATTCTCAAGAATAAAGAATTCACTAAATTAAAACATTCTGCCTCTTATTTCACTCTTCCTATCTTTCATGCTCAAGATACAAAATGCTAACCAGAACAGCCATGTTCTTGTAAGTCAGATACCTTTCCAGATCATACTGCCATAAAATACATACATATGCACACACAAAACAAATCTGTGACTTAAAAATATACACATATTTTCCTTGAATTTCTGCTGAGAATAGAGTAAAAGGCAATAGAATGAAAGAGTACAACAACAAAAGAACTTAGCTAATAAGTAACATCATCAAAAAAATTAAAAATAAGGTTTGGTAAAAATAAAAACAGTACACGTGGCTTGGCGCCCACAGCACAGTGGTTACAGTGCCAGCCACGTACACAAAAGGTGGTGGGTTCAAAGCCGGCCAGGGCCTGCTAAACAACAATGACAACTGCAACAAAAAATAGCTGGGCCTTGTGGTGGGCACCTGTAGTTCCAGCTACTTGGGAGGCTGAGGCAAGAGAATCACTTAAGCCTAAGAGTTTGAGGTTTCTGTGAGCTGTAATGCCACAGCACTCTACTGAGGGCAACAAAGTGAGACTGTACTCAAGAAAAAAAACAAAACCATATACACAGAATGAGATAAGACTGAAGATAATTATAATAATTAGAACAATGAATCACTATCTGTACCTATAATTTGTAGTAAATCTAAAATGGATAAAAAAATTTAATGTATTCAGTTTTATGCTATTAGTAATATTTTTGAAGGTATTGTCTTCAATTATGTCACTGTCAAGAACCACATTACTTTGGTGTCAGCAGGAAAAAAGATATGACTCTAACATCAACAATGTGAAACTTGAATTGAAAATACTAACATGAACTAATGAATTTTAAAATCAACATTGTCTAGCTCTATCCATAGAAAATGGCCTGAAAGCAATCTGATGCCAACAGCAATGAACACAGTTAGCACCTATATTCAAGTCTCTAATTAATACCATTCCCACTGAAAAGAATCTTGCAGAAATGGCCAATTCTAGCTGTGAGATGGAGAAGGCCTAAGAGGAACTGGGGTATCGCGTGGTTCCAGAAAGCAAGACCTCAGAAGATACAGGAGCCAGTTTCATCATCACTGGCCAAATACATAACAATCTGAACATCAAAATTAATTGTGGATGACTTAAATACACCCAATCTTTTAAATCCATGATCCCATAATAAAGACCAAAAAAAAAAAAAAAAGCACTGATCTCCACTGGAAGCAGCTAGAAAACCAACGCTTTACTTTAAGAACCAACTGATAGTAAGAATCTACCTGGCTCTTATATTAGAAACTTGCTTCAAATAGAAGTATAGTCCTCAATGGTAAGAGAAAGCCCTTCCTTTCAAAGAATGCCAGGGAGAAAGAATAGAAGAATTGAAAAAAAAAAAAAATCACCATGATACAAGTCCTAATGAAACAAACTCAGGCAAAGATTAGCAACTGGCTAAACCCATGGGGTAAATGTTTGGTGAGGCAGTCTGAGGTATAGTGTCAGTTTAATTTCTGCTACCAGGAGGAAAAAAACTTCACAGTATAAGGATCCATCTACCACCTATTTAATCCAATTATCAATCTTAGCTTCAATAATGGTGAAAACCAGTCACTTACTACACCTCTGATATGACACAACATAAAGCATACACCAGCACCTATGACATATTCTAGCCAAAGATACTATACTTGCACCTATTTTATCTTTAGATCTAACTTCCAATGTACAGATACACAGGGCATGAAGGAACAAACCAAAGAACATTAGACCAGTGTCATAAAGAGATGGTTCTAAATTAAAAAAGACTTAAAGTCATAACAATCAGATCTGGTAAGTGGTAACTAGATTCGATGAGTAGTACTGAACGATTCTGGTTTGAGCAATCAATCCACTTACACAGAGCATTTGAAGGACAACTATAGAAATCTGAATATATATACATCAGTTATGTGTAGGATTAACTTACTTTGTTTAGTGTGATGTCATGGTATAGGGAAAGTATTAATTTTTAAAGAGATGCACAAATATTTAGGGATGGAATATCAAGATATTTCTAATTTACTTAAAATACTCAAAGCAAAAATAATTATAAATAAGAGAAAATAAATTGGACAATGACTGCAATGAAGTTCTCAGAAAGTCTGTACTGTACATGGGAAAATAGATTTAACAGAAAGGTGAGATTGGGACAAAATTTTCTCCAAATAAAACTAACTCAAGAATTCCTAAGATTCTCCCCAATCAAGATTTTCTTCAATTCTCTTTAACTCACAGGGAAATGAAATTTCAATTCTAAGTAAATAAAACTGGGCTGATAGCAAAACAAATAAACTCTTTCATGTTCTAATACTTTAGGATGAATATATTAACTTGTAAGTAAGAAAAAAAAATTTCCTGCATGTTTGTTACTAGTTAAAATGCACTTTAAAAATAAAACTCTAAAAAGCTTAAATCTAATGGCTCGGCACCTGTAGCTCAAGCAGCTAGGGCGTCAGCCATATACACCAAAGCTGGCGGGTTCAAATCCAGTCCAGGCCTGCCAAACAACGACAACTATAACCAAAAAAATAGCTGGGCATTCTGGCGTGTGCCTGTAGTCCCAGCCACTTGGGAGGCTGAGGCAAGAGGATCGCTTAAGCCCAAGAGTTTGAGGTTGCTGTGAGCTGTGATGCCTCAGCACTCTACCCAAGGCAACGGCTTGAGACTCTTATCTCAAAAAAAAAAAAAGTTTAAATCTAACATAAAAAAGCTCAAAATATAAATTTTTATTAATACTATTTTGACAAAAATATTACTATTCAAAATAATGTTCCTAATGGGTTAACCACATACAATAGTTTAACTCTTCATGCTGCATCAGAAGTATATTTCCTTAAACTCATGTATCCTATACGCTCTTGTTAGTTTACCCAGAGTTCATTATGACACCCTTCAATGATTCCCTACGACCTTCAGAATAAAATTCAAACTATGTATTCTGGCCTTCAAGGCCCACCACAATCTAGCCCTAATGTGGTCTACTCTCTCCAATTTTCTCTTAATTCCCACTATGTCTCTATATGCACTTGTCATTCCAACTAACTTAATCCACACACTCACTTCCTGATAAAAGTCTTACAGTCTTCCATCACCAAGGTGCTGGCACTGCTACACCTTCCCTTCCCTTGAACATCCTCCACTTTCCCATTCACCTCGTTAAATCCTACTATCTACTCATACACTCAGGTCCCACTTCAGAAAAAAATCCTTACTAGACCTATACCTACATCCAGATACTTCAGCTCAAAGTAACTTTTCTTCTGAACTGCAGGAGTGCTAGTAATAATTCTCATGCACATGAAAACTAGCTGACACCCCCATGAGTAAATAAATCTTTCTCCTGTTTTCATTTCTTATCTACAAGCTGCTCTGCTTCCCTGATTGTTCATCCTATCATAACCTAAAAATGTTAACAGACATTATATGATACTCCTACCTTATAGAATGAGCTCTTTTGCATATAATACTCATCTGTCTCAGAATATTTAAAACTGGCAGGGCAATTGATAATTCCACTTTCAGATGAAGAAGCTGAGGTTCAGAGCCACGGCATCTCATGCAAGATCAGTACGCTAATTAGTAAAGTGCAGTAATGATGAGACCCAAACTCCATTGTCAAAGAGCTCTAACCACTTCACTACATGGCCTCATTTAGAATGTGCACAGAAACACAAACTCATTTTCATCTTGCATGCACACACATGCAGAGTTAACACTTGAATACCTGATGTCATGATGGGGATATGACCCAAGCTTGGTGGTAGCAACAACAATAGAAGATTAGGTACACAATTTCAGAGTAATTTTTATTTATCCTGAGTTGAAAATTGTATTTTTTCTTTTAAAAAAAAATTCACCTGCCACATAACCACTATATCAAAGGAAGACAATTACTGTCAACAGAGAACAAAAAAAGTACAGCTTATACTTAATTCCTATGAATATACTACTTGAGATGAGTAGACTCTACGTTACTCTATAGAGTCTAGGTGCTGGTCTCAAGTGTAGTAGTTACCCAGTGCAGCACCATTTCCACCAATTCTTCTACTGGGCTATTCACCCCATGACCATCTAAAACTGATACATGTGTATGTTCCTGACTTGAATCACACATCTTCCAATCACAAGTGTTTCCTCTTGATTAGTCAGTAAAAATAATGATAGTAATAATATAACAGTAACGACACTATTAAATGCACACGGGATTTTTTTGTACCATGTTTTTTTAAAAACTGAGGCTCTTTCCTTTGGTTACAAAGAAATTTCAGAGAATGAACTGAAATCCTCTACAAATGTCTATACTTTCTCACTTTTATCTTCATAATTATCACAAAATTTTTTATCATCAAGATACCCCTCAACTCTCAAGTCCCTGCAGCTATGAAACATAATCCACTGATACTTCTTTAATTTTCCCTACCAACTCAAGACATCCACATCCATAAAAAAATGTTCATTTCTTTTCATTTTTTGTTATGCATCTCTTCAGTACTGCTTGTAAGACAATTTGAGACACCATATTTTTGAGAATTAAAAAACATTAAGTTTATTTTAAAAAATCTTCTACTCTTAAATTGTAACAAATACATATCACATTTTTGTGTTTACTTTTTTTCTAAATACACTGCATTTCAAACTATACAATTAGCTTTGAATTACAATTAGCCAGGGGATCATACCCTGTCTCTATAATGACCTGTCCTACACTAAAGCAAAAGCAAGGTGTTTACTCCAGACCTGCTACCTTCTCAATCTGGCTCCAACTAGAAACTTCATTATTTCAAAAATCTTTACCATTTGGAACATCACCAGCGCCCACTCTCAAAATATTTCAAGGTCAACTCACATCTACTGTCTCTCCTTACAGACATAAATGCCTACACACATAACCTCTCCTTATTTTGTGGCTATAACATGAAACCACTCCACAGATGTAACTGTATATGATGTTTTTTTCTAACACTTCAGTATCTCTGGAAAGGATCCACTACAACCAGACCTGACAAATTCTGCTTATTATAAACAATGTGACAGAAATGTTACAGTGAATTGATTCATTTCACCAGCATTAAAATTTAGTTCCATAAAACACATAGGTTAAAATCAGTCAGTAATCAACAAAGCAAAATTATAAATTCTTTATTTGTTAGACCTGATAGCATTGCTGAGTTTTCAAAATAGTTTTTGCTTCAAGAAAATGAAATGACAAAAACAGCGCAGTCATCTGATTGCTAATTATAAGAATTCTGGGTAAATCACTTATCTTCTGCAATATATGTATTTTTTAAAAATTCAACACAGATTTTCAAACATTGTTACTGCAGAATAGAAGATTCCCTTCAGAAATAAAAGAGTTAAATTTCAGTTAACTGAAATTTTCAATTCATCAGTCTTCTAAGTAATGGCACTGTTTCAAATTAGCTTAAAGATACATCTGGTGTTTAAAAATTGCTATGTGTGTTAAATGACAATCTGCCACATATGATTATACTAGGCTTTCTTCTTAACCAAAACCATTTAAATAGTCCTTATTTATCTTGGGCACACCAAAGCAGCACTTGGGGCAAGGAATCTTTCCTATCTATTGTGCTCTTACATAAAGTACAAGACCTATACGTATTAACTTTTATAGGTAATTTAACGGGGAAAAGTTTACCTACATAATTTCAAAAAGTCCAAATCTTTAAAAAGGTGAAGTATTTAGATTTTTCTCTGCTTATGGATTGATATACTTTGGTGTAAAAACTGGCTAGAAACCATACTGTTTAAGTAAAGCAATTTTATTTTTCTAATTCTCATTGATACCAATGACATTAAAGTAAAATTAATACTGAACACCCGGAGGGCAAGTGCTTAAAATGATATTTTAAGAAAAAAATATACACCTTTTTTCTAAATGTCCAAAACTATCACTAACCATTATACAGTTGTTTAATTTCTTAAAGTCATTAGATGTTTATGATGTCATCTCTAATTTTCATATAAAAAATTCACGTGCATATCTCCTATTTTAGAGAAACTAGAACTCAACCAAGATGTGCCATATTTGCCAGGCTTCTAAGGTGATCACTTTCAAGGAACTAGTTCTTTTGTTTTTTCCTTTTATTAAGTCATATACACATAAACCAAGCAGACAAACACAAAATGGATAATGTAATGTAGACTATGATAAGTACATAGTAAGCAGTATCTAGCACAAACTAGGGTTTTATTTATAAACAGATTTCTTATCAGTCACATTAACATAACAAACTGTTTTCACTAGTAAAAGTTTAATGCTACTTTTGCTTTTCTATAACGTGAAAATAAAACTATAGAAATCTCACTTATACACCAAATAATCCAGCTATTTTGGGCACCAAACCTGAGATCTCAATTTTTTAAAAGTATTCCCTAAAAATTCTGTTTAAAGGGAAAAATCACAAACTATTATTGCACTTAAAATTAACACTGAACTGTCTTAATGTCAAACGAAGTAGTAGAGTTGGAGAAAATAATGATGTGCTATCATGTAAATAAAAAACTGCATAGGAAAGCTATAACCCAATTTTAGCCCAAGAATGGGGGAGGAAGGGAGGGAAGGGGAGGGGAGGGGATAGGAGGGGGAAGGATGGGTGGAGGGAGGGCGATTGGTGGGATCCCGTCTATGGTTTATCCTATGGGGGTACATGTGAGTCTTTCTAAACATAGAATATAATAAATGTCTTAACACAGTAACTAAGGAAATGACATGAAGGCTATGTTAACCAGTTGGATGAAAGTATTTCAAACTGTATGTAGAAACAACACATTGTATCCCATGATAGTATTAATGTACACAGCTATGATTTAAAAAAAAAAAACAAAAGCTGGTATATAGACCTTCAAACATAGACCCACTACTTACCATCCCCTAGCCTTAAAATAAATCCTTGGATATTTCATAGCAGTTGACATACTAATAGCAGAAAGTTGCTCAGTGGAATGTCTTTAAATTATCAATAAAATCCAACAATGTCATAGTATTTTCCATCTCCAACAGAGAACAGCATTTTGTTTATAATCACACAAAACTTATTAGCTACACTGAATTAAACTGTAGTTATCAATAAATAAAACCCAAGAAGTATAATTAATTCCTATAATACTAAAACAGAAAATGAAAAAAAAAATCCTTAACATATGAGCATGTTGGTCTCAAAAAATGCAGCATTTGAAGTATGCTTCAGTGAAAGGCCAGGTCAAGGGAGGGGTGGTTATTATTACTTTACTTCTTTTGTCAAAGGAATTTCTATTTCCCTTAAAAAGGAAACTCAAAAGTCTAAACTGTTTGTTCTCATGGAAAACTGAATAATTTTAATCAGCTCCAACACAGTGACAGTGACTAGTAAGGCAGTAACAACAAAAATAGGATATGAACAAATCATTTAAGAAATCAAATTACTGTGTTTTAACTTGATATCCCTCAAAAGACATTTAAAAAGAGATGTTCATACCAAACACTAGTAAACGTAATGACAAAGAGACCTACATTATTAACCCAATTGTGTTCATCCTTTAGAATACAACTTTTACTATAAAATAAATAAACTAGATAAACGTACAACAGGAGAATTAAATTTAAAAGTATAAATGACCGCTGAATAAGTAATCCATAATATGACACACGAGATCCTTTCCATTACTGCCATATGTACATGGTGACATCTCCTACGTGAGGAAATAAGGCAATTGAAAAGTGGTTATAAATACCTGCTTCCTTCTTATTACAACTAACTGAACGAGTATGTGTACAATAGTAAAATTTTAGCTCCTAAAAAACAAATTCAGTACTTCACCTTACAGAAAATCTGTTTATCACAGACAGGAGTACTGTCAACAATAACTGACTGGTTCTTCAAACAGAAAACATAAAATTGTAAGACACCCATATAGCAAGAGTCCCCTCACTGCCAATACCCTTATTGTCTTTTTAACCAAAGTCTTGATAAATGAAGAAAATTTCTAAAAAAAAAAAAAAAAAAAAATTAAATTTAGGAAAAATGAAGTATGATACAAACGATGATTGCATGATAAATAAACATTAACAGAAAAATGTTGATTAGTAAAGCAAGTTTTAATTGAAAATATTTTTGTTCACATTCTTAAGAGGGAGACAGCAAATCGGTGAGAAACTAAATTGAGGTCAAAGGAAATTTTATTATAAAATAAAAAGCCATCAGAAAGTGGAAATGTATTCTTCAAATATAAACGAACATCTAATCTAATCTGCTCATTTTTTTCGAGCCACACACTAATTTTTCTGATAGCAACAACAAAAAGATTTAGTGTCCTTCCTCACAAACTGTACATTTTCACATCAGCAGCTTTAACCTCCCTTTGCCTAAAAACAACAAAAACACAAAATCTAATTTTAAAATACCTCGATTTCTAGTTTCCCCTCATTTGGGATTTTTGAGTCAAACTTATTTTATTCTTCACCTCAATTGTAAATTGTAAAATCCTAAGAAAGCATAATTTGCATTCAACTATTCGTATTAAGTTTCATTTTCACGACAAAGAAAAGTATTTCTTTTAAACAATCTTTGTGTTCTAACTGCTCTTTCCCAAGGATGATCTCAGGGTTTAGTTGAAAATCCTCTGAAGAGAGATCAGTTTAAGACCTAGATTTTATCTGGTAATTCTATAATCATCTCTATCTTCAGTAAAAGACTCTAAACTGACGTTATGCCCCTTATATGGCTGGCCCAACCTAGAATGTATTCACAACTTTAAAAAGCAATCAGGCTGAAGATATGTAGAAGGAAAGACGGCCCTCCCACCTTCCCCCACCATGCCCAAACAAAAACAGATTGTGAAACAAAAAGATTATCTATAGCCAAGATACAGGACTAAAGATTAACGGGAAAGAATTAAAATGCTCAGCATTCACGTTTTAGTCAGCTAGGAAATCTTTCACACTTAATTCTCAAATTTGTAACTAGCCAAGTAAAAATTCTAGAACTGGCAAATTTGTAAAACTTATTGTTTAAAAAATATCTTAAAATAATACTCCGAAGTCTCATTCAAAATTTCTAATTATCAGAAAGTACATCTACTCTAAGTACAACATACTTCATTAAACGAATCACTGAAATAAAATTTACAGTTTTAAGTAAATTTAAAAGTAAATTTTCAGCCAAGTATCATGGGCAAAGTAAAATGTAATTTCTGACCACAAACAGAAGTCATGATTAATTTGTTTTGGACAATGACAAGCCAAAGAGGTTAATGCCAACTTGCCAAATTTCACAATTAAATCATCCAGCAAGAAAAAATGTGATGCCCTTCTGAAACCAGTATTTTTCTTAAGTCAAATTAAGTTTATAATAAGGCTAACAATTACAGGAAGCAGCTTATTCCACACTAAGGAATAGTCCTTTTTCCTGCATGTTTGTACTGGTCTGATAAAAAACAATCAAACTTCCTTGTCATTATGCTGCCCATTTTAAACATACTAGCGACTATACAGAATCTTTACCCTCAGGAGTTGGAAAAAACTAAAATTAACGACAGACTGAGAAATGGAGTAAACCATATTAATAGGGAAAGCAAACCTTATTTAGAAGACAAACCATTCATTCTATTAGTCTCCTACATTTAAAACTCAAATGGTTCCTACTTTCAACTAGAAAGAAATAAAGAATACTTTGTTAGAAATATTGACATAATTGCAATTTCTAGACTTGGAAGATTAAAAATTACTAAAGCGCAAAGTTAAAAGCTTGTTAACAGAGAATCACTAAATTTAGAAATGTTAGGTTAAGATAAACCACAAGTGAAGTCTTTTATAACTAATAAAGAAACTTAAAATGATTTAGCTTTTCAGAAAGAACACATACGGTGAAAATATTTCAAAAACGTGTTTATATCCTACGTTCTTTGATTAAATTCAACATTTTATGAACGCAATTTTATTTAATTAACCCTAAAAATTCTCTTGGCCTAATTTCAGTTTCATGTCTGTAAGATTTTCCTTCTAAACAAATGTTAAGAAAAACTTTCACCAGAAATTGTTACTAACACTACTAAAACTTTTAACTCAAATACACCAAGAAAATAGCACATTCTTTTTAAAATGTGATAAAGTACCAATATTTTTAAAGAAAATGTTTTCAGTGTTCGTAAGCACTTTTACAGACACGCAATGACAAATGAAATGATCGATAGTTTAACTTTCAACTAAATTTAATATAGGTCAGATTGAGCGTGTTACACATTTCATTACAAACATTTCCACGCTTAAAAAAAATAACTGGCGCCCCTTAGCGCCCATGGTTGGAAATGCTCAGTGTTAAAGAGTTCCAGCATTTTTTTTTCTGACATTCCAGAAAGTTTTCTGCCTCCACAATCTTTCAAATGCCAACACAAATAGGAAAAGCAGAATCCCTTAAAGGGACAGCTCAAGTTTTCTCTGGAGAAACTTGAAATTAACAGGTTTGTTATTCCAATAGCGGAAAATGTTCGCTTTAATAATGGGTTATTACCGTATGCTTAATACTATGCAAAGCAAAACTACGACGAAAGCAGTAATGCCTAACAGTTTTCTACTTTAAATTTTGTTTCCATGACTTTCAAGACAACAAAAACTCCTGGGATTTTTAACTATCTTTTTATCATGGAGATATTTCCGGTCTTTTGTTCTTTAGTGCCATCCCAACCCTAAGCTTCAGAGTCTTTCCCTAGCTATTTTTAAAATCTAACATCTTGTGAAAAATCCAAAATCCACCGTTCCCCTCTTCAACCTACAGCTTTCAATTCCCTTCAGTCTGGTAATGCCGCTAAACAAAATTAACACACTCTTTAATACTCGACTTTCAAATAAGACTTTTGTTGGCCTTTTCTCTAGGTGTCCACAGAAACCCACAGCTAGAAATTAATACTCCAGGTTATTGGTACTGGAACTTCTTAAAGAAATTCCAGAGTCGATCACCATTAATCTTGTCATTCTTCGCTCCCCACAGAGCTTCACCAACAAAGCCTTTTGCAAACTTTTGCTCAATTATTTCGCCCTCTTGAACCGTCTCGATTCCCACTTTAAAAACTAAGGCGGCTGCGTCCCGGGAGCAAACCCTCCGTCCAAGTTCTTTCAAACTCGGGATTACGTTTAGATCTGTCATCGCGGTATTTCGTACTCCCCTCCCCCCAAAAAGTGAAGTTAAACTCCTAACAGTTCTCGCTTCCCCAAACAAAAGGACCAAAAGTGTTTTTCGCTGTCATTTTGACGTCGCCTTGGGCTACATCAGCATTACTTTCGATCTCCTACGGAATTTCTTTAGATTAAGAAGAAATGCTGACTTCAACTTGAGTGTTTACAACCTACACAAACTCCAAAACACAAAAAGATCCCTAAACATCTTCGCCCGTGAATCCCACCGAAGTCCGCGGAGAGCAAAGCTCCCACAAATGGAGAGGCTTCGCACATCCGCGCTGAGAGCGGCTCGGAGGCCGCGCGGGGACCGGGGACACGAGTGTCCTCTAGGCCGGCGGCGCGGCCCGGGCCCTGCGCTCGGGGAGGGCTCGGGAAGGACCACCGAGCCCGAACAGCGCCCGCTCGCTTTTCGGAAATGTGACCACGAAAACTAGCAAGGCCGGAGGACTAATCCTGCAGCCTCCCCCAGCGCACAAACTTGGGCGCCCGCGGCGCGGGGTCCCGGCAGGGCCGGTTGGCGGGGGGAGTCCGGCCCCGGCGGGTCCGCCCCGGCCCGCCCGCCGCGAGCCGGGCCCTGCGCCTCCTTTGTGCGCCCTCCCCTCGGCCTCCCCGTCCCCTCGGGCGCGCGGTCCCGCCCGGCCGTGACCTTTCCGCCCTCCCCACCATCCCGAGCGGGGAAAGGGGCCGCCCCTGGCGGGGCTCGGGGGTTGGGGCCCGGGAGGCGGCTCACCTTCGTCCAGCAGCCGCTCGAGGTGGTTGAAGATCCCGCAGAAGTTGGGCAGGCTGCTCATGAGCTTCTTGTCGTTCATCAGCTGCATCAGGTAATCTGGGGTGGGCTTCGGCTTCTCCTTCGTTTCCATTTCCCCGACCATATTCCAGGCTCCGCAGCTCACTCCTCCCGCCGCCGCCGCCGCCGCCGCCGGAGAGGAGGGAGGGGCGGGGGCGAGCCCCGGCCGCCGGCCGCTCGGGACTCGGCGTCCCACTCCGCGCCGGCTCCCGCTCCGGCTCCGGCTCCCGCGCCGAGCCCCGGGGCGGCCGGCACCGCGCGCTCGCCCGCCCCCCGCAGGCACTTTCCGCCCGGGCCCGACGCGCTCCCGGCGCCGCCGCTCCTCGGCCGCCGGCTCGGCGCGTCCCTCACGAGGCCGGCGGGCGGGAGGCGGGTCTCGGCGGGCCGAGTGCGGGCGCGGGCCGCTGGCGCCGGACGAGGAGGACCCGGGGCCGCCGCTCGCTCGGCTGGTCGCGCCCGCTCAGCGCCGCCGCCGCCTGTGCCGCGGGCTCGGGGTCTCTCTGGGCTGGTCCCCGCCGCGGCGCCTCTGCCGCTGCCGCCGCGCTCTGACTGCGCTCCTCCTCTTCCTCCTCCTCCTTCTCCTCCTCCTCCTCCTCACTCACTTGGCGGCGGAGTTCGCCTCAGTTCAGGCGGCGCTGCCAGCGGCGGCGGCAGCAGCAGCGGCGGCGGCGGGGGGAGGGGCGCGGCGCGGGGAGGGCCGGGGGCGGGCGGCGGGCGGGGCCGCGCAGGGCGGCCGTTAGCGGGGCCCGGCCGGCGCGCTCCCGCCGCCGGCCGCCGCCCCCCCGGCCCGGGCCGCCTCCGTGCTTTCTCCCTCCGCCCTCAGGCGGGCCGGCGGGGGCGGCAGGGGCGTGACGGGAGGCCGCGCTCGGCGAGCCCGGGCCTGGGCGCCGGGACTGGGGTCTCTGCCCGTGTGGTCGAGACCGCAGGGAGGGGGCGGGTGTGGGCTGCGGAGTCGACGGACGGGGAGGGTGCCGGGCGGGGCGGGAGGGCCGCCGGGTGGCCGTGCTTTCCACGGGGCGGGGCGGGGTCCGGCCGCCCCCCGCGCTCCTGCCGCTGTGGGCCGCGGGCGCGGTCGGGGTGGCGCGTTAGACGAGAATTCCAGCGGGACGCGCCGCGACAGTGTTGCGCTCACCGCCTCCCTGCCCTTCCGCCTTTCCTCTCGTTACTACAGCTTTTTTAATGAGCCTCTCACCCACCCTCTCCGTCACCCCAGAAAAAAAATTTTTTTAACGTCCTGTTGCTTCACGGGGGACTTTCGGGGTGGGCGTCACGTGGCCAGACACGTAGCTGTGAGTCTCGAGAGCGCGTGCGCGCGTCGAGGCCGGTGGCCACGCCCCTTCCGAGGGTCGCTCCGCCCCCGCCGGGCTCCGCGAGCGCGTGGTGGGGGAAGGGAAAAACCTAGCTCGCGCCTGCGTGGGGCAGGGGCGGGGCTGGGGCGCTGGGTTAGGAGCCCGGCCTTGGCTGGGAGCCCGCGGTTCCAGGGCAGGGGTCTCTGCTCCGTCAGCCCTGGCCAGCCGGGCCGGAGCATAGCCAAGACCCGGCTGCAGTGTGCTGGGGGGAAGGGGGGAGCCAAAGCAAAGGAGTTTGGGGGTCTCCGAGCCCCGAGCTGCAGTGTTCGTCTCCGCAGAACTTCACTGGGCGCCCTCGTCGCGCGCGCCCGACTCCCGCGTGACGACCCTCCAGTCGTCTCCGTAATTCCCTGCGGTTTTCGTGATTTGCTGGGACGCTGGAAGGGAAGCCCCCGCGGACTGCGCGCAGACACGCGTGCGCACCCGCGAGGCGCGGGCGTGGGCGTGGGCGGGCCGCCGCGCCGGGGGAGCGTTCCGCCGCCTGTCCGCGCGGGGTGACGCGCGTCTGTAGGGGCAGGGTGTGCTGGTTGCACCGTTCCGTTATTCCAAAAGCAAGTTATATTCGAAATGAGCGCAGCGCTTTACTAGGTAACGAGGGGAACGTAAGTAGTGCTGGAATGTTTCACTTCGCGACGGTATCAATGTTCAGTAATGGAATGAAGATGCGCTGTGAAATACAGAGCACGTACATAGTTTGAAAAGCGAAAGTCAACATTTATTTTTACCGACAAAAAATACAGTAGTAAACAGGAGGTTTTTACGTGCAGTATAGTGGGTTTCAAACACGTATTTAGATTTGTTTGGGAGAGGTTTTTTGAGCTACAGCAATGAAGTCCTCTTTGGTGTATAGAAATTGTCAGTCACTAAATCTACATATGCGTTTTCTTGCGAGTCCTTTATAATAGCTAAGAATACAGATAAAATGAATGTAAAGTTGACCCTAATGAGAGTATACGTGGTTGGTATTTTTTGTTAATCGTATCTTACTAAGTAATTTTTATTGTGAAGTTCTGCTTCACACAAATTTTGAAGAGTACTTGTAAGTTTAAGTTGTACTGAAGGTGCTAAAGGAGTCTCAAACAAATTGAGTGGCCGGTAGTTTCTGGCCTTTTCATTTAAAGAACACGGAGTTCATTGTTTAAGTTACTATGATAGAGAAAATGGAATTGCTCCGATAGGGAAAGTTTAAAGCATTTAACTCTCAAATATTTTAAATTCTCCAACAGCCATAGCTGTTTTTACAGCCATGAACCTTTGACTACCAAATTATCTATATGTATAAATGTGGGGAATAGTAATTTGGTAAGCAGTTTAAGGTATGCTTCCTCAGTACCTCCAAGAATGCTAGGTAGTTTTAAAGCTGAATTATTCACCTGACTAGTTAGTGTAAAAGATGCAATCCTCCTCGATTTGCTCACTTGTTAAGCTACTAGACCCTATGCTGAATACATACAGTATAACCTTGTGGCATAGGTGATACTGTCATTGTCATTTTACATAAGGGGAAATGCAGGGAGGAGTTCAGTAACTTGTCCAAGACTATAGCTAATGAGTCCTGAGTCTGAGATTTAAATCCAATTCCATTTTATTCTAAAACTCATGTTGTTTTTTTACTGACCTTATCCAATAAAAAGGGTTGAACATTATGACAAGATTCCACCATTTTTGGCCCATAGAAACTGCAATTTCATAAGTCTCAACCACTTATATAGTACACTAAAGAACAAGAGTAGATAATATTCATTTCCTATTAAATAATGCTTACAGCATTTGATAACAGGTATCACCTTTTCAAATATATGCAAACACCATTCCTGCTCACAGTACATCAATGGTTTCTTCTCCAAGGAAAAAATAATCTGAAGAGTCCACCAAGGACGGTGAGCCTGCATATGTGGCCCTTTGCACATCTCTCTGACCTTATGTTCTCCCCAGCTCACTCAGCTTCAACCCTCTGGTATCCCTCTGGATCTTTGAACATTCCAAGCATGCTTTCCTATTCCAGGATTCTGCACTTGTTATGGCTTCTCATTGGAAAGCTTTTCCTCATATATCTACAAGCCCTGTTCTCACACTTCTCAAGTCTTGAGACCCTTGATACCCCACACAAAATAGCACATGGGTGCACACATGCGCCGCCTCCATTATTCTGTCTACTTACCCCCTTTTCATTCTTTTTATAGCATTTGTGTCCACCTGATGTGATGTGTCTATGGGTCAGTTTGTTTGCCACCTGCCACTACACTGCAAGTTCCATGAGAACAAAGACTTGACTTTCTTTTATTTGAAAATTCTTCCCATGTAGAACAGCACATAGTACATGTGAGCACTTATGAAATGTGTTCAGAAAGAAGTACTGAGTACTCATTCCAAGAACTCAAAACCCCTTCCCTACATTGTTTAAATCCTTAACATTTGAGGTAGGCCTAGATAGCCCTATTTCAGAGATGAGATGACTGATGGTCAAGAGTGGTAAGTAGCCAGTGGAGGCAGACCTGGGTCCATGCAGGGTAAGGCCTCTCATTGGAGACAGCTGACCTCTAAGTAGCCAGAGTCCCTTGCTTTGCTGTCACACTCCTGCCTCCAGCATATTAGGTACATATTATAGCATTAATCACCTAGCAGACAGTAAATTCAACGAGGAATACAACGTTTTTTACGGATACGCGGCTTTCCTCAACATGTTTTAAGTTGCTGCCTTTTTCCGTGTTGCCACAATGGAGGTCTGTTGCCATCTGTGGTGAATGCATCTTACTCTGTAAGCCCGCACCTTGCTCTTAACTATGTGAACCTCTTTCTCTTTCTCAATAAACCTTTTTTCATGCTTGTCTTAAAAAAAAAAAAATTAAGTTGTTGTGAAAAGATTTTTAATTATTTCAAAAATACTACCTTACCATTCAAAATAAATGACAGAATACACTGATAGATGAGCTTCCATTTGAACATCCTTCTAGTAGTTTTTTCACTGTGAAAAATCATGTCATCTAATACGTTGACACTAAAAAATGGTTCTGCATTCTAATATCTGTAATTAACCATGAGTGGGACTATGTTTTCTGTCCTCTTAAGTTTGGTTAGCTATGTTTGCTTACTGCTATTCTTGATGTTTAAAACAGAAAATTACAGTACTCTAAACATCTCTTTATCACAGAGTTTGTACAGGACTGAAATGTTTCTTGGATTTAAGATTCAGCATTTAATGGCTTTTTGTCCCACTGTTCTTTTTAAAAATCTTAATCCTTAAATTTTCCTAAAAAGGAAAGTAATTGTTTATTGTCATAATAGATTTCTTGAATATCCTTTTAAATTGTGAAATGGTTCATCAGGTAACTACTTAAAAGATTGAAAACAAAACATTTCAAGTTTAGAATATCTTATTAACCAAATATTTCCATTACCTGTAATATGTAAATGCACTCCGTTAACCTATAACTAAAGTGCTTAGAGGCTAAGCTGGAAGTTAATAACATGTGAAGGTACATTTGAAAAGTTAACTAACTGCCAAGTAAGGGCCAAAGACAAATTCTGTAAAAATGTCAATGAGTACTAACATGCCCTGCCTGGAGGCCATAGCAAGACTTCACTGGAGGTGGGGATAGGGGAAGATGTGGAGGTGAAAAAGTAGAAGGTCTGGGAGTAGGAAGACTTGGAAAGTGGAAAACTACCGGTCATTAGGAGTCTCCACGGAGAATACCAAATGTCAAGCTGAAGTGTTAGTAGGTGAAGAACTTGGGGAATTTATTTTTATACAAGGAAGTGAATCAATCAGTAACATGGATGGATTCCTTTCAGTGAAGTCTACTTATATCTCTTAGAACAGATACAGCATTTGTAAAATGAAAAGTATTCCTTCTCACATCTAATGTTAATTTTGCTGCCTTTTTAAACCACAAACAGCACCAAATGAAGTACTAAAATGTTAGCTTCACCTACTGCACAGCGGTTAAACGTTAACTGATGGTGTAAGGTTTCTATGTTCTTGACCCAAAGAGAAACTTTAGAGGTAAAGACATTTTCAGCCAGGATGCACGCCCTTTTGCTGTGTAATCCAACCTTCATTCCATATTTAAACAGAAACTTCACTAAAAGATAACTATTAGAAGAACGCTAGTGAATTAAAATGCAATTTATTTTGATCTACTTTCAGACTGTATTATGATTGCAAAACTATTTCAGCAGGGTTCCCCTGGGTTGGGTTGATTTGTTTACTTATTGGGGGGGGGGTGATTTTTAGTTTTCTTCTTTAGGATCTATACCCTTCAGGATGAATCTGGCTAGATTTTTGACACACTAAACAGACTGTTTAGTTCATGGTCTGTGAGTTTTTTTAAATAACTAATGTAGGTAAACATTTTATAGGCAAGGGAAATGACTACTCATGTCCCAGAGATTTAATCAAATGCCTTTACTAAAATTTAACTTAGGGCCTAAGTGTATTTTTCCAGTAATTTCTGTATATCCATGTCTTCTGAACTGAGTTACTGGTGAAACCAGAGAGAAACCAAAAAGACTGACACGCAAGAGTCTTTAGTGAATTGTCAGGCACCTCCATTAGTGAGTACAAGATAGCTAAGAGTTAATAATTACCGCATTTTACAGTTAGAAGCTGAGGCTCAAAGGGTTAACTAAGTAATGTGACTCTCGTCACCCAGCTAGAAAATGCTGGGGGCAGGATTCAGAGTAGACCTTCAAAGTCCTGAGTTATTTAAGGAACACTTTTTTTTTTTTTTTTTTTGAGATGGAGCCTCAAGCTATCCCCCTGGGTAGAGTGCCATGGCATCACAGCTCAGAGCAACCTCCAACTCCTGGGCTCAAGCGAGTCTCCTGCCTCAGCCTCCCAAGTGGCTGGGACCACAGGCGCCCGCCACAACGCCCGGCCATTTTTTGGTTGCAGCCATCATTGTTGTTTGGTGGGCCCCGGCTGGGGCTCGGGATTCGAACCCGCCACCTTAGGTGTACATGGCTGGCGCCGAGCCAAGGAACACTTATTAAAGTTAGATTTGGATATACTGGAAGCTGTGTCTTTTAATGACTAAAATATCTTTCATTCTTGAGTCTTTCTTTTTTCCAGTACTCCAGCTGATAGTGATATTGAATCTTCTAACATTAATTGAAATACTTCTTGTAGTATATATAGAGAAAGGATTGCTGTGCTGGGTATAAAAATGTCTTCTAGTTCTCTCCTAATAAGCCATATAACAATAACTCTGAATGAGAGTTGAGCTAAGTGATCTGAGAAGTCTTGAAATTCTAAAATTCTGTGATTCTAAATAAAGTGTCCTCATTGAACCTAAGAAATGCAAACATTGTAACCTGATTCTTTGTACCCTTAAATTAATGTGAAACAATAACAAAAAATAAATAAAATGTCCTCATTGAGATCAGCAAATTGACTATATTGTAATTTAATGTCTGTGCCTAGGATAACCTTATATATGGATGGTCATGTAATGACAATAAGAAAATTATTTTAAAATATCCAGCTTTTCCTCTTCTTTTTGGAATAAAACATATAGCAACACACACATTTTTAATGATTTTTGTTTCCCTTGAGCAATACAACATATTTAACTGAAAATCTTATATTTTTATAATTTCAAAATCTTCCTTGTTTCTTGTGTTAAAAGCACTAAAAAAATTCATCTAGAGCTCTTCATGGAGAAAATTACTACAAGCAGAACATAAAAATTCCTTGAAGGTAGAATTTAGGCCTTATTCCTCTTTCTGCTCTTAAAATGCTTTACCAGTAGTCCACTTTCAATAATTACTTGTTTGAATGAACCAAAGGAAAAAGAAATGCTTAGACTCTAGGGAGGGCAGGCAGCTGTGTCAGCTGCTCACAGAAGCATCTGAAAATCCAAAAGATGCCTTTGCCTTCAGACATAGGGAAAATAGAAGGGGGAGTGGGGCAGGGACTCTGTGTTTCATGCTGTGTTTTCAGGTTTTGCATACTGAATTGCTGTGACGCAGTGATTCTCAAGAAATATTTTGGCGTGGGAGAGAGGTCTCACTCCTCCAGCAAGATACATACCTTGTGAGGCACCTGGGCCAGAGCTTCCTGAGTCTATAATGGGTCAGAAGGTGAGGACCTCTTGTTTAAGCATTAAAGGTGCTTGTGTGGCAATGATGTTTTACCAGAATCATTTTCACTGTGTATGAAAAGCAATCATATGCAGCCATGATACTCAACTAAGACACACCAGTCCAGCTTTGTCAGTTTTTAAATTTTGAAATCTTCCCGCACCAGTCAGTGAACAACCACAGTCTGAGCCCCACTATCCAGCCTCTTTCAGAACCCTTGGGAATCTCCCCTGACCCAGCAACCAAGGGTGGAAGGCCTGGCACCCTGCCCCCACCAGCACTGGCAGACATTCTGAGGGTTTGGCTTCCATGCTGAGCCACTTGTTACAAACCTTTTGATTACCTATTTGTGTTTGCTTCTTTATGTAGCCAGAAAATTATTTTACTTCATAACTTCATCTCCATTAAATCTGGGTTTACTAGTCTTTACTAATTGCAATGAAAATCGATGGTTTTTTGTCTAAAATACGTATAGGTTCTTTGGGCATATATCCAAATTTAGAAAGGTTTACGTAAGTCAAGTTTGCCCAGTTGGAATGAAATACCAAAGCCTTCAGGTGTACTTTCCATCTTTGCACAAATAATATGTTAAAAAAATAGGTTGTTGCCAAAGCTGAAAAATGATTTATCCTCCTCCTTATGATGATAAGCTCTTGTATTTCACACCAAAGAGGTGTCTCTATTCTGCCCTCTCCTCAGTCCTGTAGAGCCATTCATGTTCCTTTGCTGAGCTGTACAAGTAATAGTGATGATGCCAGCATTTACCATTTCCTAATTATTCTGTCTAAGCCAGTCTGTAAAAATGTGTTACAGTTACATTTTATAGATCTTCAAGGGCCACCAACTTGATTAGCTGGCATTAATTACACTGCATTTTTCTCTATATCCATTGATAGTGAGCATCAATTCTTGGATGGAAATGACATGCAGCATAGTAAAATGAATAACACTTTTTAACAGCTCTAAAATGCATGCCCTAAATTTGCAGCATGAGCCTGAAATTAAGTCATAGTGAGAAACTGTGAGCTGAACCTGCCATGGACAGTGGGATGCACCTTGTATCATTTCCCTGTCTAGGTTAAGCTATTAAAGATGCAAAAGAATGTGAGCAGGAAAACAAACTGTTAAATTGTGAGATCAGGAAAGAGAAAAGGGATGCTGCTGCAGCTGATTCAAGGAGTTTAAAGAGAGTCTTGTAAACTCGCCCATCAGCTGACAGGCCAGTAATAAACCACCTCCTCCCCCAGTTCCTCTGGGCTGGTGGTGGCAGAGCCAGCAGACCCTTCTCTGTGCCAGGTTCTTGACCTCTGTAGACCAATAGCCAGACTTGACTTTATTCTGTCCCTCAGCTGACCAGCTTTCAACATTTCAGCTGGTCCCATGCCTGATTTCATGAAGGCACACTTGGGCTTAATCCAGCGGCTCCAATCAGGCCCTGTCACTCTGTGAGGCAGGCTGTCCTGCACTGGGGCCACTAAGCATGGAGCAGGTAGGGGAAGAAGGCCTTTCATCTCTAGGCTCAGACAACTGGTTTGGGGCCCTTTTAATAAGTACTTCCTTCTGCACTGTGAAAAAGAGAAGTAATAATACCTTAGCCCCACTGCGTAATCACCTGTCAAGGTTATAGAGATGCTTCTCAGAGATACAAACTGCCCTTAAACCCTAAGCAATGAAAGTCCTAATACCTTCCTCCTGAAGACTTTGTTGGCCCTTTAAAAAGGCAGCAGAGCACATAGATCCAGAGATGCAGCTGAAGAGGTCTTGGGTTCAAATGTTGGCCCTGCCGCTTACCAAAAGCTACTTAAAACTCTTTTTATAACCTCTTTTCTCACCTGTAAAATGGGATATGCAATATAAGGACATTAGAATCACACAAATGCCTTAGCAATATGCCTGGCCCCCAGTAAGCTTTCAATAAACAACATCATTTAAAAATTAAAAAGAATGAGGCCTAGATGGAGTTCATATGCATCAGTGCACACGGGTTTTAGAATGTGTGTAAATATCTCTACACTGAAATTTTCTTTACAAAGCTCAGAAGTTTGTAGTCATCGGTTTTCTGCTGCTTCCTATTGCACAAATCATTTCCTGTTCCCAGGACTGCTGACAGGAGGAAGTAAAAGGACAAACAACCTGGCGCAGAGGAGCCCCAGCCCCAGGCTGGCTGTGTTGTCAGAGCAACAGCAACAGATCTCAAGCCAGCCAGGGGTCTCCATGTCCTCCAAGACCCAGTTTTCACCCGCTGGCCAGGTCTGGTAATGGGGGGGGGGGGGCGGAATGTGGAAAAGGAGAGGCTGCCTCCCTCCTGCTCCTGCCTTAGAAACTGACCTGGCAGTTGGCAAGGGAGCTTAGAAGATCACATCTTCTAGAAGGTCCAAAAGCCAGGTGTCCAGACCCTATCTTCAGAGACTCACAGGAGATAACCATGGCACCTGCATAGATTCTATTATGATGTTCTAGCACTGACATTTGTGGGCTGACCCAGGGTCTAAAATGTGATGTCCAACCAACTGAGTGACTACATTATGCCAGTTCAAAGACTTCCTGCAATCCCTGCCCCATGTTGGCCACAGCCACAAGTGCAGGACAATGAAAGGACTCTGTAGGCATCTACCCTACCAGACCACTCTGCAAACCCTGCTTTCTTCTTATCTCCCCAGACACTTGGCAAGTGATAGCAATAAGCTTTAATCAGATATGGTGGGAAAAAAAATAACTCTTTTTTAAAGAACCTAAACTGCGAGTGTAAAGACAAAATGTACACGTTCACACGTTGGTTTGCGTTAGAGCCTGTGTGAAGGAACTAAAAACAGTGGCTCTCTGGGCCTTCCCTAATGTGAACTTCACAAGCCTTGGAGTGCACCCCCTGCAAATCTCAACTTCAGCAAGACTCTGAAGACTTAGTCCCTAAGACTATGACTTCCACATCCACCTGCCCCCCAGTCCTTGGGCCGCACATGTAACCTCCAGAAAATTTACCAATGGAGCCCATACTTTCTCTCAATGAGTGATTTTCAAGGTATCAAAGTTGTTTTCAGCACATCATTTCAAAATGAACACCAGGACCCATTCAATTAAATCAAAGTAGTTGAAGGAAGAAAAAAACAAGCTTTCAAATACAGAGTTTTGAAATTCAGTTATAAGTCTGGCTTCACAGTGAATCACACACTCCATTGTAATACTAATCTTGAACAAAATTTACATTTGCATCATATGTTTTCTTGCTCACCAAGAGGGCAACATGTTACTAATAGATACCTGGGGATGTGGTTCAGTCTGAACTATAATTGAATCCCTGACATTATAAGGGACTTGGCAAGACTTTTCCTCTTGACATCTATTTTGCAAACATGATTTATTGTTTCTTGGATGTAGTGATTATGCACTAAGTAAGGGTAGTGCTGTAGACCACTACAAAAAGCTTAAATGATCTGTTTTTGCAGGAGGTTTCCCCAAAGCAAAATCTTTATCACATCACTGAACTGCCATTCACTGAGTTAAGTGACACAAATATGAACTCAGCACAAAGCCTTCAGTTCAGCAGCCCCTGCCTCAGCCGTCTCCCCTTCTCTCCGTCCTCATCGTAGCCTGGGGGACCCTCACATTCGTCCCACAGCCTTGGAGTAAAGTCTCCAAGGAGCCATGAGTTACTCTAATCTTGAAACTCCTTGTTGTGATGTGATCATTTTCTTATTTATAATATGTATATAATATATGCTCATTAACACCATAATACAACCAATAGCCTTGTCCTTAATGCCTGGGTATAGGAGTCTGCTAGCATCTTAATAGAGCTCTTTTTAAAAGTACCTAACACATGATTTATTGTTGTTATTTACCCTGCATTTGACACTGTATTCATAGTCCCAAATTTGTTTTTATAGCATTCATTAACGATGTCATTCCAATAAAAGAAGGAAAAGGGGATTGCATTGAGAAAGAGAGCAAAAGGAAAAAGGTTCAAAAAGTCAAACTGCCCCTCCAAAAAATTTCCTTTGCTGAGAAGTGAACCTAAAAGCAGTTTTGTCTTGTTTTTTTAATTCCAAACACAAATATACCAATTATTGCCTGCTAGCACAGTGCTTAGCTCATCTGTCTCAGGATGATGGTGCTCGTGTGGCCCCGTCTCCCCATGACCCTCCAGTTCATGTTGATTCAAGGCAGCACAGCAAGACTTCAAGATTCTTTGTACTGTTTGAAATCATTGGGAAGGTCTGGTCTGCATGGTTGAATAAAGATGCCAGTTTGTAAATAGTGTTAACCATTGGAAAATAATAGAAAACATTTCAAAATACATGGATCTATCATTTATTTTTAACTGGAATTGAATAAATTACTTCTCAACTTCACAAAACTAAAAAATGCTGTTATTTGCTCTATCTTTTCCTTTAAGGGTCAGAGGAGACCCCCGGGTTGGGGAGAAAATCCTCATGCTGGTTAAACCTCACAGTTTGTCCTACCTGGACCTGACCTGCACAGCAACCAGAAGCTTCCATGGCCCAACAGTTTCAACCAAACAGTTCAGGAACCTGTGTTCACCCAAAATCTTATAAGGGATCTATGCAGAGTTTGTGGTCTCTCCTTCCTAAATTAATCTAAGCTGCACTTATGATAAAGAGGTAAGTACCTTTTCCCCCAATACTAACATGAAATTCTGTCTGATACAGATCCTCCTTGGGGTTGAGAATTAAGTGCTGCAGATCTTAAAAGAACTGCATCCAGTCCTTTCTGCCAGCTGGTGCCCGCCCTCTTCAGCACCCCCCACCCTGAGGCACCTTACTTCTCCCTTCCATCTACTCCCAGGATTTATCTGCCAAGCTCTTCTCCCAGGGCCCGTTGCAGAGCCAAACACAGCTTCCCCGGCCTCTCTTCACCCTCCCCCCCCACCTCCCAAACAGATTAGAAAAAGGACAAAAAAGTTTTAATTATAGAAAGGTCAAAAGTTTTAAAAATTACCAACATTGGGGAAATTACAAGGTTGCCAGAGAATCTCAAAAACTACCAACAGTGGTTTTCAGAGCCTGGCCTCATTGATGTTTCAATAGAGACCTGGGTCAACCACTTTGAATATTTCCTAAGCATTCTTATTAATCTTTTGTATAGTTAGAGGTCCTGCAGGCACTTTCTGTTACTGAGCTTTGCCAGGCTCTTAGGGTCCAGGCCTATTCCCTGACCCTTTAACAAAGGAGCCACTTGTCCTTCTGCCCCTCAAGGCCTCTCCCTTAGGCTTCCGGCTATTTGTTCTGACCTTCAGTTTGCCACCATGGTTCCTCAGAGAGCACCTCTTGGCTGAGCTGTTAGAGATCAGTCCTTATTGCCCCTCCTCTGTAAGGATGTCTTCTGTGCCCCTGCTGGATATCTCTGCACCTCTGGCGCAGGGCAGGGAGCAGGCCTCTTTGTCACTGAGTTAAATTTGGCCCAGTGAGGCAGTATGGCTTGATGCTGCTTTATGGCATTGGGCAGGCAGCTTAAGCTCAACAATCCTCAGTTTTTCTCAGCTGTAAAATGAGATACTATAATAGCCACTCTATCGGTTATTGTAAGGATGAAATGAGGCAATGATTATAGAGCCCTTAGCCTATGCCTGGAATGCAGTGACTACTTAGTAAATATTGTCTACGATAATTCTCTCCAACGCCTAATCACTCATTTTAGTCTGCCTCCTCTTGTCATGCACGATGTGAGGTCCTGGGGATACAAAGTTGAGTAATGGTTTCTGCTTTTAAGAAGTCTGCAGGGTGGTAAAGTGGGCACTAAAAAGCACAAAGCAGCAAACTAAGTCTTAATGAGAATATGCTCAGGCTCCTTCAGGAATGCTGAACAAGAAGCGACTAAGTAGGAGCTGATGTGAGCTGAGTGGGAAGGACTAGAAGGAAATCTGGCAGTGGGGGGGGGGGAAGGAGGAAAAATGTTCCTACTAGGGAAGAAGAGTTGGTGCTGAAAGCCAGTCCTGCCCACAGTGACACTTGGCCGGTTCAACAATAGCTCTGATTTAACCAGTGGATCCAGTCCCCTTAGTGGTCATGTGGATTCAGTAGAAAAAAGCACTTTGGTGCCCATAGACATCCATCTCTCAGCTTCAAAGCTCCATCTCCAGATGAGCCTTTCTTTGAGATGCTGTGCTTAACCCAAAGAAGGTACAGCTTCCAATGACTATTTTCTATGTACCGGGTGCTCCGAGGCCTTTACAAACATCATCTCATTTAGTCTCCCCAAAACGACCCTGTATGGTCATCTTGTGTCAAATCCTGGCTCCTGTGATTTCTAGTTTTATATCCTTGGGCAAGTCAAGTAGTCTCACTATGCCTTGACTTCTTTATCTTCCAGAGGAGCTGCTCATCCCACCCCATGAGAGGATGCTATGCATTAAAATATGTGAAGCCCTTAGAACAGATGGTGGCACATAGTGAGAACTCAATAGTGGCTGTCATTCTGCCACTCGAGCCTCTAGCTTCACATCCATTTGCAGAAGAGTTCTGACTGCTAAGGCAGAGACAGCTGGCAGCTCACCAGAATTCATGTCCTCCTCTTCCTGGGCATGTAGCTGATCTGCACTCCCACCTCCCTTGCAGTTAGGTATGACTGTGTGCCTGAGTCCAGCCAGTGGAACCCAAGCTGAGGTGGTGGGCATCCATTCCAGGGTGTCTCATGAAGTCTAGCCCCTACCCTCCACCATTTCTGTCTCATTCAGGCCAGCTGGAATGGAACCAGGTTGAAGACAGGGGTCCCAGAATGACTGACTGCATGGAGAAGGACCATCCCTTCAGCCTTTCCACTGCACACTTCTGCCACATAATTAAGCACACAAGCATTTGGCTGGTAGCCTGGCCAGCCCTGACCAATGCAGCTCACACATCCTGAGCTCAGTGAAGAGGCAGCCTTGCAGCAAGATGTGAGAGAGACAGTTATTGTCTATCAACACATTCCACCTTCTCCTCCTCCTCCTCTCCACAAGAAAACTTCTCTTGTTCTGTGGAAAATCATCAGACAGTCCACACACGCCCCAGGCTCCATGCTCTTCGCCACAGTGACTGGTTCCAGGGGAGCCACCTGACCCAAGGCAGGCTAATCAATCATTGCTACATCTCATGCTGAAGCTTTCAGGAGAAAAGGGATCTCACCTTTTTGATGGGATTGCTGGCTCTAGAGGATGAAGATATTTTAGGAATCCTAGTGGTCATGAAAAGAGTTTGCACAATAAGCTCTTGCATTAATGTTTGCTTCACATTTCCCAATTACTTTTATCAGTAAATCTCCTTTTTGTTTAAGATGATTAAAGCTAGTTTTCCTAGTACTTGGAATTGCAAGTTAGTAATTTATCAGCTTTGCCCATTGCTTCTGGTTCCCTTGGGGCCTCTGGCAGGACACACTCCCTCCTCCCCCCAACACCTGTCCTAAGAGCCATCTTGATAAGCGCATCCTCACAGGACATAAAATATTAAAATTCCTTAAGTAATCAATGGCAGTAATAGGCATGACCTCCACTTAGAGAATAGTTAGTTACTCACATGTGGTCTCATAATAATGCTCATTCTTAGGGAGGGAGCCTAGCTGTGCATGCTAAAAAAAAAAAAAATCCTGTTAGTAACAACACATTAGAACTACCCATTTTTATTTACTGCCCTGAACTTTTGTATATGAAAGATTTCTTAAAGTATGTGATGAATCTGGAGGGTTTGGAAATTTTTGTGAATTTACTTCACTTTGTGTTTCCTTGTAATGGAATTTGATTCTAAATGTTTTCATTTAAAGCAACATAGTTGCAACTCCAGAGATTTGAAAAATGGGAAATAACAATATAAATTAATTTTGACCATTAGCTTTACACACTGTTCTCCCAGCCTTCACTTTTTAGTCTTTTGATCAAGTACAGGATGTGCCCTAATATGTGATGGGACAGTTCTGTAAAATGTGTAATCAAACACTGTAAGGTATTACCAGGCTTTTATTTTTGAACTGTATTTTGAATTTTACTTTGAAATCCTTATATAAACCAATCCCTTATCAAAATAGAGGAAAAAAGCCGCTTAACTTATCGCTATCATTTTCTTTCATTCTGGGGAAAACCACCTTGGCCATTGGACAACTAGGTTTCCTTTACCATGTTCATTTCCAAGCTTTGAGTTCATTATCCCAGTGAAAGCACACTTAGGAAAAAAAGACTTTTGTAGCCTCAGCTCATCTCTTGAACGTTCCTTTCCCTCACTGTCCCTTGCCCTGCACACCCCAGCTCCTCCAAAATCAAGTGCCAGGAGTCCTAGCCCCTCTCCCCGCAGAGGCTCTAAGAATGGAGTTTTAAATACCTTGCTGGTGCTGGGGGCTGGGGGAAATTGGGAGTTCTTGTTTAATGTGTACAAAGATTCTGTCGGGAATGATTTAAAGTTCTGGAAATAGATGACGATGGTTACACAACATTGTGAATGTGATCAAAAGCCACTGAATCCAACATTTTAAAGTGATCAAAATGGTCATTTTAACGTCTATTTTGTTACTACGAATAATTATCTTGCTCGTGCTTCCCGTCCCGTATACTTGTATAAATTACCGCATACAGAAGCATCACTCAGGGATAGCAGCAACTGCGAAGAGAGGTGGGGGGAGAGAGAGAGAGAGAGAGAGAGGTAGGGCCTTTGAACGAACGCGGCTCAATAGCCCTATGCCCACAGTGTCCGCGCACGCGCAGGACGAGGCCTGGCCGCTCGAGGGTGGCTGTGGGCGGGGAAGGGAGCCTGCCGGGTGTGCGTTCGCGCTCCCACCGCCGCCGCCTCCTTTGTCCGCCGTTGTCTCGGAAGGCTGCGCTCTCCGGTTTCTGCCCGCTCACGTGGGGTGCGGAGGAATCACGTTACGGGATGCGCGGCCGCACTGCCCACGCAGGCACCGGCCCGAGACACGCGCGCGCCTTCCCCGCGCACGCGCACTCACACACACGCAGAGCGCGGTGGTCTGGACGTGGGCGCTCACCAAACAGTTCCCAGGCCCGGGAAGAAAGGGGAGAGGGGGAGGAAGGGAGATGTAAAATCTGTTGCCAGGGAGAAAGGAATGGTACGTGGACAACTGGATACAAAAGAGAAGTTTCATCTTTGCTTTCTGGAGCTGCAAAGGGAACCTTAGGTCGTTTGGAGTCAGTACAAATGAGAAATGAGATGTGGTCATTGCCAAGGGAATCAGGCGTGCCTGGCTCTTTCCCCGTGGTGAGACAATTAAGGACAGAGTTTCAATATTGGAAATAAATTGTTTATTAGAAAACAGCGAATCAACATAGTCTTTTAAGAATTGTTTTTACATGTCCCTTCAATATAGATTATTTGAGCATAGGCACCTAAAGGCAGCTAGGTTAACATACTGTCCACAAACGGTGTCTTTTTTTCCTGTCTTTTTTGTGGCTTTTAGATAGTTTTCATTAGGTTAGTTAAATTCCACTTTAAAGTGAATTTACCCTAAATGTGTTTGCATAAAATTATACCTAGTTATGGCTTAGAGTGTAAATCATCTTTAATTAGAGGTATTCTTTATGGTATTTTAACAGATAGAATAATATATTAGCGCACTGGAACTGAGGTGCAGACATATTAATAGCCTTAATATCATACTGCCAGAAACAGTCATCTTTGCAGCCTTTAATCATCTCCCAGCCTGCCCTTCCCTCCGCTCCCAGGTGAGCACAGGGTGGGTGCCCCAGCTGCTGGTCAAACTGGCTGGGACGTGCCCAGGGGGCTGTCATTATCTTTCCTGTATGTACATCAGGAAACAGATTGAAAAGTGTACTTTGTCTCTTAGTATGCAAAAAGATTAAGATTTTTTTGATTATTTTTGAAAATTCATTCAGGATTCCAGAAATAATTGGCCTGCCTCTCCATCCACCTTCACAGGGTGCAATACATGTTGGGGAATCCAACCTCAGGCCCCATGATGGCCAGACGGCTGCTCTGGTTGAAGGGAGGTGAAGCAGAAAATAAATCAACTTCCGTTAAGTGCACAGAAGGCTTCCCTACACATTTTGGGACAAACTGAAATCAATTGTTGATAATATTTCTTGCACATTGAAGTGCAGAACCTATTCTCCTGTCTTCCACCCAGTTCCCCCAGACAATGTCTAATTACTTGTTTTTTATTATTTCAGAAGTCCAGATAATAACTGACTCTATTTATGTAACTATTGTTATGATCTAAGCATTACATATTCTTACCTTACAACCAGGATGTCTTTAAATCTGTTTCATCAATAAAAACAAAGACAAAAAAATTCACACAGGAATTTGTAACAGTCTTTCACCCAATGCACTGACACCAAATTGTACTCACTCAGCCTTGTTACCTAGGCATTTATTACTTGTCTGAATGAGTAGGTACTTGCCAATATGTAAGTTTAAAGATGATCATATCTAGGTTTTTAAAAGAGAAATTATTTTGTTTTTGTTTTTGTTTTTTGCAGTTTTTGGCTGGGGCTGGGTTTGAACCAGCATATGGGGTTGGCGCCCTACTCTTTAAGCCACAGGTACTGCCCCTAAAAGAGAAATTTACTGAAAGTGTTCAAAAATTCTCTCAGATCCCCCGGGGACTGGGGGCGGATGGTGAGCGGCACAGAGGGCAGTGCATTGCTTGGAAGCTATTTCAGAAGGGCATTCTGTAGGAAACATTGAAAATCAGTTTGGGCCTTCAGTAAACATTGTTAAATGAATGTTGCATGGCTTTGGACAAATAAGCTATGTGCACACATACATTTAGTGATCATTTTATGCATAAGTAAATATATATACATAAGCAGAACCTTTCCCTCTATTGAGGTCACATTGCTGAAGCTGTGGGGTGTCCCACACTTCAGGCTAGAGGGTTTGCTGGAGGCATATGTTGCCTAGTCCATCTTAGCCATCCCTGGATCTCCACCCAGGCTCGGAAAACAGCAGAGCTGACTAGTGACCACGCTTGGATGTCATGATCTGCATGAGTAAGTTGAGGGTCTCCACGAAAGATTTCTTGTGACTAAAAATATACTTCTCACCAATGGACTTCTTAAAATTTCTATTAGTTATAAGCCTTTAACAAACATGCATGTTTTGGGGGAGGATGTCATTATCAATTGCTAAACCCTTACTAGATTTACTGTGTATAATATCTGAGCAGGAAAAAAATCAGGGCTGGGGGGGACTATATTTTAAAACAGAGAATACACAAGAGAGGAAAAACCTTGCACTAGAATGGGGGAGGGTGGCATGCAGGTTGAGCACACCATAGAGACATAGCCATCAGGCAGAGGGGGCTGAAGAACCAGAGAGACTCAGCAAGTAGGGCAGAAGGCGCTGAGGAGAGCCTCTGCACAGCATAGAAGTTTGTTCACGAAAAAGAAACCAACCAACATAAAAATAATTTTTGTAAACCTGTAATATTGAAATGTATGTTTTAATTATATTATCTACTTTTAAGAAGGTGAGGAAACCGACATTCTCATATACTAATGATGATACTATAAATTGATAGAAGATTTGTGCAAGGCGATTTGGTAATAGATAGCAAAAGATTTAGGATTGTGCCTCTGTACTGTAATTTCACTTCTGGGAATTTATTTTGTATAAATAGTCATGAATGGACAAAGATATAGATAGCAATATTACTATTTCAAATAGGGAAAATTTAGAAGAATGAATTTTAGACTGGGCATGGGGACTCATGCTTGTAATCCTGGCACTCTGGGAGGCCTAGGTGGGTGGATTGCCTGAGCTCAGGAGTTCAAGACCAGCTACTTGGGAGGCTAAGGCAAGAGGATCACTTGAGCCCAAGAATTTGAAGTTGCTATGAGCTATGACACCATGGCACTCTACCTAGGGTAAAAGAAGGAGAGTCTGTCTCAAAAAAAATTTTTGTTTTATTTTATTATTTATTGTTATTTATTTTATTTTATTGTTTTTTGCTTAGCCATAATTTAAAGTAATAAATATGAGTCAATTATGTGTTAAGAACTCATCAATAAAATTGAAAAAAAAGTTTGTCCACAGTCATTGAGCTCCTTTGGTATCTATTGATTAAGAGGATCCCTTTCAGGAACTTCATGGGAAATACTACATGTCACAGAAATGCCTAAGTCCCAGGACATAGGTAAAACCTGTGTGCAAGTACTCTCAAGACAGTGCCTCTCCTGACGTCAAAACAAAATATTAAAATTTTCTGTGAAATGGTCATTCCTTTGAGTAATGTTTTAAAAGTTTTGGTCAATTCAAATATACGTAGCACATTCCTGAAACTACCATAGTGCATAAATGGTTTCTCATTCACTTTTTAAGATACAACCAAAAGCACACAAAATACAGGCACCACTTAGCATCTGCATACTCTAAACTTGGAGACCTCCTCTCGTGTCTAGCCTCTCTTTCTTTCTAGGGCACCTTCCTTGGTGGAATAATCATGCAGACAGAAAAACATTGCAAAACATCATCTTTCCTCAAACCAGAACTTATTAAAATTTGTATTAAAACATCAAGGAATAAATAAAACTGTCTTTATGAAGTCTTACTCAGATTAAAAATGACAGTTTGCATGACTGCTTCTCTCACAAACCTTTATCTCATGACATGATCTTTGTTTCTCAAGCATTTTCAAATATTTTAAGCCTGAAACCTTCACCCAACTCGTTGCAGAGTTTAAAACTACTGCCTATTTCAGAATGTTTACACATGGTTCTCAAACATGCTAGGAACTGGCAGACCAGCCTCCAGCTGTTTCCACAGAGGCCCTGAGAGTGGCTGTTTCACATTGTGCTATTTCCCCAGCCTACAACTGTTATTGCCCTGGACTGAGACAAATGTTTCACAGCTGAGCCTAAATCCAAATTGAATTTAAAAGTTTACTGGGGAACTGCCAAATTTACAACTACCCTGACCTGTCTGCCTCTGTTCTCTGCCCGTGTGTACACGTGCAAACTTGTCTGAGAAGAATTGGCTTATAAACAAGGGAGAGACTATCCAAGAAGCATTCCCACAAGGAAATAATCATTTTATTTTTTCCATATCAAGAAACAACTAGTCAATTCAGTGGGAGAAAAAAAAAGAAAACATTTTCTTTAAAAAATTTGTGATGAGCTAGTTGCATGGTTTATTTTGGTTAATCATTAAATTATCTACATAGTTGAACTTGAATCCAAATTCTCATAATCTAAGGAAGAATTCCCTACTGAGTAATGTTTCAAGTTATAATCACTTTGCTATAATCAACATTTAAGCATATTGTTAAAGGAAACTAATATGGAGCCATAAACACTTTGAAGTGGGGCATCCCCATGGAATTCATTTTAGCCAGTGGCTAAGGAAGAGCCCGTCTGTATTCCTTTCCCTGAGTGCTACAATCTCAGCCAGTCCACCTTTAACTGTTTTATATGTTAGACTTCCAGCAACAAAAAATGCAACTTGACAACTACTGATCAAATCTAGCCTCTTACTCATCTCACCCCTGTACAGTATGGCACAAAGAAATGAAAACTGGGCTAGATCAAATTTAGTTAGAGTCTACCAACCTTGGCTGCTTGTCTGTCAAAGGGTTTCTATGATTTAGCTTGGTGCACCCTTCTTTCTACCACTGATTCCCCCAGTAAACAATTGAGTGCCAGTTCTAGGCTTTCTTGATTGTTAAAACTAACTGATATAAGGGAGAAAATGAGGAGCAATACTTATATAACCCTCAATGTTGAGCATAATTCATCTATAAAATCATTCAGTTTTTCTAAACTATGTGAATGAAATTTTTTTGCATAAATACAATTCCACCCAAAGCTTCTAAACTGTGAACTAATTACATGATCTAATTTTGGAGCTTTCCCAAAGTTAATCTCTGCATTCATTATCTTTTGCTTTCCACATGTGTCATCTTGCTTTTCCAAATTTCATTAGGTATCAACACCAAGAGAGACAAAGTAGAAGCTATTTCTATTTTATCAAGTCTCTAGACGATGGGAAAATGTTTTATACTACAGAAGAGTTAGGTGATTCCTACGTATGCCAATATTTTGGTAGGGTATACAAGAACAAATAATTATGGACAACTATATCTTAAAATACTTTTAAAATAATCCCATAGAGAACAATGATTTCACTAAATTGATTTCCATTTTTAATTGAAATGAACCTCTGTGTGCACAGGGGTCTACATACACACCAATATAAAATGAGATGTGTTTAGAAAGACATTGGCTTTTGTATCATATAAGACAGGTTCAAGCCCTGTTTCTCTACTTACTGACAGTGAGGAAGTCATCTAACATCTCTGAGCCTTAGTTTTCTCATCTAAAATTAGAGCTAACTGCCCAGGCATGGTGGGTGTCTCCTATAACCCTAGCACTTTGGAGGCTGAGGCAGGTAGATTGCTTGAGCTCAGGAGTTCAAGACCAGCCTGAGCAAGAATGAGACCCCATCTCTACTGAAAATAGAAAAACTAGCCAGGCATAGAAGTGGGCACCTATAACCCCAGCTGCTTGGGAGGCTGAGGCGAGAGGATCAGTTGAGTCCAAGAATCTGAGGTTGCTGGAAGCTAAGATGCCTCAGCACTCTACCCGAGGCAACAGAGTGAGGCTCTGTCTCAAAAAAATAAATAAAATTAGAGCTAACAATGCTTGTTCATTCTATTTTGAAGGCTTGTCATAAAAAATCAACAGAGATAGTATATGCCAAACTTTATAAGTTACATGTACAGCATCTTAATAATGTATACTGGTGAGTAATATAATTTTTATCAATAATTCAACGTAAGTTATAGGGCAACTTATTCAACTTTACTGAGCTTATATTTCTTCATATGCGAAATATATAATGGACTCATGGGGATAGAAGTGATATTGTAGGGTAATCTTTAGGGGGGGTATCTTCTACCATTTTTTAAAGTGACATAAACTTAGCTTGAAATAGTTTAAGCAAAAAAAAAGAGAAGTAAAAAGTATATATTCTTTATTGCAAGTAACCATGGAAAGGTCAAGGAAGCAACTGAGCTTTAAAACCGCTGGAACCAGAAGCTTGAATGCTAACTAGGCCTGTACTTTTCTCCCTGCCTGCTGTTTTTATTCTCTCACAACTTCCCTAGCTGGATGCCCAGCCACCAGCTACTCCTGTCCACACACCTCTTAACTTTGCTACAAGGAAACAACCACAAGAAGAAACTTGAGCTAAAGTTGCCCACCTCCTGGCCCTGAGCCTGATGCCAGAGAAGTCCCAGGCAAACCTCTATCTCGTTGGCTGAGCTCAGGTCAGAGACCCTGGAGGGTGCAGGACATGGCAAGCAGTATTTTAACCAGATGGTTAGAGTGAGAAAGAGGCAGTTTTCCCAAAGAAGAGAGAAGGTATCCTCAGAAGAGAGTTAGGGTCCTCGGCAGTCAAGGCAATGAACGCTCATCACACAAATGGGCAGAGAATTGACTCAGACTCTGGCCTTCTTTCTGCCTCTCTAGTGAGGGTGGCCTTGGCCAACTGACTCCACTCTGCAGTTGAAGGTGGGGGGACAGACACAAGCCTACCCCTGCCTCACAGGGTGCCTGCAAGGGACGAATTACAGCACACATTTACCTGTGCCTTAAAAAGTTCAAAGCTCTGTGCCAATAAAAGATAAGCTGAGTTATTCTCTAATAGTTCTGTCTCTTAGGGAAGTACAGAAACAAAGATTAAGACCACTCTCTATTTCCATTTTGTTAAGAAACAGCACCATCTCAGAGCTTTTTTTAGAGTTAAAATTTTATTCATCGCCTATTAAATCATGCATGACATTTACTTGGGGCAACCCCTAAAATTTTTTCACTCAGAAAATTACATTTTTTTTTTTATAAATTACAAAGTACATTATGTATAATGTACACATCTTTGGCTATATTTGAGAATAAATATCGCCTAAAGAAACTGCAGAAGAATAACAACACGAATAGAGATTCCCTGATTCTGCACTAGTTTAAATATTCTGCCTCATTCCTTTCAGGCCAGCCGTTTTCCATTCTAGAACAATTTTCTCTGGGGTGAGTCTTGCCTAGGATGGAAGCTGTGTCTGTTTAGCTCCCCTCCTGTGGAGGAGCTATTTGTGGCCCTGTGAGAGAGACCACATCCCTCCCTGCAGTGCTTCAGGTGGTGGGCTCCGTCCCGCTGCCCTGGGGGGCCCTGTGGGCACTGCCCCCCCCCCAGTGCCTCCCTCC
>CAUYQV010119087.1:0-17450 GCA_963574575.1 Galagoides demidoff
ATGGAGACTTTACATCCTTCATGTTCACATGGATGGAGCTGGAAATTGTTCTTCTTATCAAAGTATCACAGGAATGGAAGAAAAAGTATCCAACGTACACAGACCTATTATGAAATTAATTTATAGCTTTCATATGAAATCAATAACCTAAGATTAGCCTAAGAATATGGGGATGCGGGAGGGTGAATCTTTTTGAGTAGAATATGAACATCTTAACACAATAACTAAGAAAATGACATGAAGGCTACGTTGACCAGTTTGATGAAAATATTTCAAATTATATGTGAAAACACCACACTGTACCCCAGAATTGCATTAATGTACATAGTTATCATTTAATAAAAAAAAAAGAACTTACAAAAAAAAGACTATACTTGAAGCTATTGACTACATGAGAATATAAGTGCACATATATATGTTTAGGAATTGAGACAAAATGGTACATGTTTTTGTCTTTATTTGTATTAAAGGTATGTATAATTCATGCTTGGTTTTTTTAATGCTATTTTCTCATGTATATGGTTTCTAAGTGATCTCATGCAAGTTTCTTCACTTTTTGATCTTGTTTCCTCATGTAATTTTTTTTTTTTTTAAAAAAAAAAACTTTACTTAAACATTTGGCCTAAACGAAGCATGCAGAAATTTTGGAACTATGCTTAGCTTTAACAAAATTTTTTTCCCTATTACCATGATAGTACATACAATTAGGTTACATTATTTGCATTTTTAAGGTACAATGTAAGCTGTCGCTGTGTCCTTCCCAGGAAGTGTTGCCACACACCTACACCTGCACATCATTCCTGTTGGAAAGGAACCTTCCAATCCCCTTCCCTTCTTGGATTTAATTGACCTATTCTCTCTTGTGAGCAAGTTGTTGTTAATCTACAACTTCAACTTTTTTCCATTCTTGTGATAGTTAGAGGAGAGTGTTGTTCTTCAATTCTATCCAATTTGTAACAAAAGTTACATCACCATTTTGTATGGCTGAATAGTGTTCCATGGTTTACCTACATCACAGTTTATTAATCTATTCATGTGTTGAAGGGCACTTTTGTTGTTTCTATGTCTCTACAATTGTAAATTGGGCTGACACAAACATTATGGTATAAGGACTTTTTTTCCCTATAATGGGATTGCAGGATCAAATGGAAGGCCTATTTTTGGTTCTTGAGCACTCTCCATACTTCTTTCCATAAAGACTATACTAGTTTTCCCAGTCCCACCAACAGTGCAAGAGTGTTCTTTTCTTTCCACACCCACACCAGCGTCTGTTGTTTTGAGACCTTGTGATGTGGTCCATTCTCACTGGGGTCAGGTGATATCTCAAAGTGATTTTGATTTTCATTTATGTAATAATTAAAGATAGTGAGTGTTTTTTCATGAGTTTGATGGCCATTCATTTGTCCTTCTGAGAACGAATCTGGAGGTATTACATTACCTAACTTCAGATTATATTGCAAGTCTATAGTGATCAAAATAGCATGCTATTGGCATAGAGACATAGATCTATAGTACAGAACATACAACCTAGAGGTGAAACCAGTCTCAGATATCATCGAATCTTTGATAAAATAACCAAAACATAGAATGGGAAAAAGAATCCTTATTTAATAAATAGTGCTCAGAGAACTGGTCAGCCATATGTAAAAAGCTAACAGTGGACCCATACCTCTTGCCACTTACAGAAATTAAATTACAATGGATAAATGATTTAAACCAATGGCACGAAACTTTAAGAAACTAGAAGACAGTATGAGGGAACACTTGAGACCACCAGTGTTGGGAAAGAATTTATAAAGAAGTCCTCAAAGACAATCTTAACAAAAACAAAAATAAATAAATGGAACCTGAACAAAATCTGATGTTTACCACATTTAGTAACATAATACTCATAATAATTTACTATAGTTTACTATACTTTTCCAGGCATTTCAACAAAAGTAATACATTTCAGTGTGGTTTACCTTCCATATTATATTGTTGTATTCTATAAGTGTATACAAATCTATACTAAATTTCAAGATGAGGTAAACTTATACCCTCATAAAATAAAATTCAAAAAAGCACGTCAGTGCTTGCCTAGGGCTTGTAGCAAGAGAGATTTTGTGTAAATAGCAATGAGAGAACTTTCTGAGTTTGTACAGGTGTTCTAAAACTGGGCTGGGAAGAGGGTGACATGATTATATGAATGGTAAAAGAACTTCATCAACCTATATACTCAATAGGGTTACATTTTATTTTATGTAATTTTTTCAACAAATTCTCCAAATAATATCAGTAAGGTTTTCCATGCTTGTTCCAGAAAGAATAAGAGTATGTAAGCAGGTATTGATTGTATTATTTAGCAATTACTTGAATAAAATATTTTTAAATTCTTTTTTCAATGTATGCACATTTTCTATTTGCTTTGGTTTCATATTTCTTTGGATGAGAACAGGTTTTTAATTTAGTTTATATTTTCCACATAAATTTTATGAAGCTTTAATTTAAATGTTATTACAATTTTCTTGTAAAGTATTAAATAGCATCTGTTTGTATCCATAGGCACTTTAAGGAATAATTGCTAAAGTGCGTGTTCATAAACATAATACACTGATTTGGAAATATCAATAGAACATCAGCAACTTCAGGGACTCTTATATGTCCCTCTCAGTTATCACAAATAATTACCCCAACCCCAGAGGTAACCTACAGCCATGTTTTTATATATTTATTCTTTTGCTTTGCTTTGTTATTTTACCCCCTATACGATCTTCAGCAGTTCAAAGTTTAGTTTTATCTTTTACTTTATTTTGAAATTCATATAAGCATGAACATCTTATTTAAATGAATTCATGATGTACCTATTTTTGTCAAAATTGCTTTGTAGCTTTATTCCACTTGAGATATAAAGATTTTATTTATTAATTTCATTGTAATATTGTACACTATCATTGTGGACAACACTATTTGAGTATAACACAAATTACTAATCCCAATAGCAGTTTCTCAGTATATTTTTGGCTATGATAACTATGACAGATAAATATTCACAGGTGTTACATATTGCACATATATCAGAGATTGTCTAGGGTATGTGACAATCAGTGGAAATGTATTATCTTGGGCAAGTGAATTTTTTGATACTTTGAATAATGCCAGACATTTTTTAACAATATGTACATCAACTTCATACCTACCACTAGTTGCTATATCACTGTTTTAATTATTCCCCAAACTATAGGTGTAAAATAGCAAGTCATTGTGGGATTATTTAATTAACACTTTTTCAGAAGCTAAATATACCCAGGAAACCAGCAACAATATCAATAAATGAAACAGGAACAGACCTCAAACAGTTCTCTTCTAACTGATATTCCTTAGTATATACTGATTAAGAATAGCCACCTATGTAATTTCTGACACAGTAGGGTAATAATTGCTTGTATGTCTTATCTTTGTAAAAATGGAGTGGTACATATTTATGCTCTTTTGAATCCATCTTATTTCATTCTATGTTTTGCTAGTGATAAATCTTCATTATCACCAATTCTGCTTTTTTGCTTATCATTTATTTTTGTCTCTCTTTCCAGAAATTCTGTGTGGCTGGTGAATATTTTTTAGCTTTTCTCCTACAAAAGGGTTTGCACTTTTACTACTGAATAGTCAATAAATCCACTAACTCTCACATATTTCTTCATACTTTTTACCACCTTTTCAATAAGGAGTTGATTTATAATATTCTCCCAATTATACTTATTTATTTTTCCCTTGAATTATTTAGACAGGAAAATCCACGGGTTTTATAATGTATAATGCTCTATTAAACAAAATTTTTGCTGCCAGAAATTGTATTTTCAGAATATCATATCCTCTTGTTATACACAAATTCTCTCCACTGCTTAATGTGAGAAAAATCTAGAAACATCCCCTGACCACTTTAGAGAGACTTAATATCCCTCACTAATCTCTTTTCTTAGATAGTTTATTCATGTTGCATTCCTCAGATTTTCCATTGCTGTACCATCATTTCTAAATTTGGAATGTTATAGATTTTCTTCTGTTTTGGTTTTGTTTTTATTCAATTGTCTATCTCTGAGATGTATCTCAACTTACCTTGATTCCATTGAATAACATTTTATCCTATAATATCTGTGACAACATGCTGACGATGATAAATGAAGGAGTCTTCCACTACTGGGTAGGTATCTGAATAACCTTTGGTAGCAGTGGTTGCTGACTGACTTAATTACCTTTTTTTTTTTAGAGACAGAGTCTCACTTTATCACCCTCGGTAGAGTGCCACTGCGTCACAGCTTAAGCAATCTCCAACTCCTGGGCTTACATGATTCTCTTGCCTCAGCCTCCCTAATAGCTGGAAGTACAGGTGCCCGCCAGAACTCCAGACAATTAATGACCTTTTAAATTATAATTGTATGTTTTCCTTGGAACAGGCACTAACTGATTTCTCACCTTCACTGTTATTCCTTTATAATAATACTCTGGAAGGTACGCTTTGTAATCATACCTCTCGTCCCTGTAATCTTTCTACAGATGTGATCAGAGAGAGTGCAATATGAGCCAGTGGGTAAAGCTACAAACAGCTCATTACACTCTCCCATTCATACTCCAACAATTCCACAATGCCAGCTTACAAAGACTCAATTTCCATCAATACTTGCATCTGAGGGTTAAATTTCATCAAAACTCTAAGAATCAAAATTAGGTAATGTCACAATTGCAGTGAATACTGACAAAATAAAGTAGGAGAATGGTAGACAGACTCTGGGGCAGGAGATGCACTTAGGCTTCTTTACACAAGAAAGATGTTGTGGACAGATTGCATTTAAGAGAGTGCTGATTCTTCTCTCTTTTGCCATGACCTTAGCCAGGAGTCTTTGCAAAGCACCTCACTGAAGAGAGGCAGTGTTTCTTTATCCAACTCTTCAATCTGAGAACCGTGAACAGCATTTGGCTACTTTTGGGCAATATTGTGAAATCCAATTTCACGTGAGTATTTTGTTGTGACTTTTGAAGCTATGTTGCTGACAGATAACAATGCCTGTACCCACTGGCAAGGATGAGAAACAAATAAAAACCATCCTGTCACTCAACCTGACAGGAAGCTTCCTGCTAGACTGATGCAAGAGTGAGTCAAACCCAGAACAAAAGCTGTACGCCCAAACAAAGGGAATATTTCCAACCTGCACACTTTGAGGGGGTAAATAAATGCTCATTGTTTTAAACCATTGAGGTTTGAGGTAGTTTGTGATACCGTGTAATTACAGCAATAGCAATCTGAAACAAGAATCAGTTCTTAAAAGTTGAGGAAAAAAAGAATGTTAAACTTGAGTTCTATTGTAATAAAAATAAAATAAAATATGAATTTATTATGTAGCTGAGTAATGGTTTGCAAAATGACCATGATACTACTATGGGTCCTGGAAAACTAAAGCCATTTCTAATAGAGTTGGGGAATATTTTATAAAATTGGACCTTCTATAATTTAAGAGATGAACATTTTAGGTAACAAACTTTTGGTTTGGACAGAGATATTTCAAGGCTGAATATTGAAAGTGATAGATGACTTTTAACTAAATATAATAAGATGTAGGAAAAAGACATACTAAAATAGTGGAGTATAATTTACAACAGGATAAAAACTTGCTAGGTTAGAAAATGACACACTTTCTTACCCTGGAGTTGGTTTATCACTCTCCAATAAGATATGGCCTCAGACTACAGATCTCGCACCAGTGGTGAAACTCTTTGTCAAGATCTTTTAGAAAATTAAGGGAGTGGTATTTTTGAACCTCTCAACAGAAATCACAGGAAACTTAAGGATATTAAGGTCACAGCAGTCATAAACCTGGTCTCCAAATAGCGAAAAATAAATTCAGAAAGGGAGACGTGACAGGAAGGTATTAAAAATTATAAGTCTGGATTCTGTTGTGGTATTATCAGTGGGTAACAAAATTCATAAAGTTTAGGAGATAATTATGAAAAATGTTTTTGGAGCTTGAATACACTTAATCTGCTCAAATTATTAAAAACAAATATCAGCATGTCAAAAATTGTACTAAGCAAACAGGCTGAGACAATTCTGCAACGTGTTCTAGTGCCTTTTATAGAAGGGCTTGAGGATTTTAGAGGAAACTAGATTATGTCCAAGGGTGTCAGGAGAAATGAAACAAGGAGACTAGAGGTGCATTCCCAAGGAATATGTAGTAGAATCATTTGTTTAGGAAACGCTTTCCACTCCTGGAATAGGCAGCCGAGACGACACTACGGTAGCAATGTGTGAAAATTGTGACAGACCAGCTACTGTTCTGCACCTGCCATTATTCATCTCTATTGGAAATGGATCTTCTGCCTCTCAGGATCACGTGCTTTGGGTTTTGTGGAGGGCATCCTTTGAGTTCATGGTTCCCCAGATGAAGAAGTACCTCCATTGGACTTGATATTAATCATGAAGTTCTAGACTGTGAGTTTGACTTGAATGAATGAAATATTACTGTTTTTGGTAGAGAGTGAGTATATTTTTCATGAGAAAGGAATGTGAATAACTATGGCCAGTAGGAAGCCTAATTTCATCGATAGTTACTGTTCTTTACAGCTCCCTGTATCATATTTATTTTATATACTGTGTTGAATATTATTTCACTAAAGTGATAGAGTCTAATTCCTCTACAATTTGATTTTGACTTTATCCAGTTGACTAACTTTGGCCAATAGGCATTAGCACATATAACACATGCACAAGCTTTCATTTATGCTTTTTAATCTCAGCTCCCACTGCAAGTAAGTGATCTATAGACACATGAGCTCAATAAATCCCATCTGCTTAGACTAGTCTGCCTGGAAGATGAGAAACAAATGGTCAGGTCATCCCCAGAGGCCTAGCTAAATGGCTATTAACAGATATGTGACTGAACATGGACAGGAGGCGAAGAACCACCAGCTGATTCCAGTATCAGTAAGTCAGTGATCTGTAGACTCGTGAACTAAATAAATCCTGCTGAAGACCCTGAGAACTGGATGATTTGTTACACAGCATTATTCTGTAGTCAGTAATTGATATAGCAAGCCTACATGGGGATATGACATTTTCAGCAGAGACCTGAACTAGACCAGAAAGAGTGGTCTGCTGAGGGAAAACAGTACCATAAAGATATTCTAAGGAAGAAAAATAAAGTCAATATATCTGGAGCAGAGATTAAAGATGCCCAGTAAAATATATTTTCTTAGATATATAGAGGTCTATCTATCTATCTACTGTATCTATCTAAAGGCATTGGAGGATGTAGGGTTTTGCAATCACAGGTCCAGTGTTTCTATTTTCTTCTAAATGTAATGGGATATTTTTGGAGAATTTTATACAGAGTTTAATATAATTTAAGTTAAAAATAACATTTTTTTGCTTTTTATCAAGTATGGGTTTTATGAGAGAAAAAATAGAATTAGTGAAATTAGTTATGAAGTCAGAAACCAGATGATCATAATATGGGTCTTAATATTTTAAATGAGTATATTTCGGCTATGTATAAATAATCTTTCCATTCATGTTTATTAATTTCTAACACCAACACTCTAGGGGTATTAAATTAAATAATATTTAGCCTTTATGAGAGTAATTCTCCATGGCTAGTGTGCATATGTGTGTATGTGTGAATATGTTATATATATACATACAACACACATATACATGCCATAACATTTCTATTAAAATATATATTTTCATGAAATTTATAAGGAAAACTATAGAAAAGTATGAAAGAGGTCAGGATACACTTCCATGATGAGATGATACTTTAAATGGAATTTGGACACAGTAGTTAACAGCTGATGCATGAGGAAATGTTAAAGTTTTGTAGCATAGGAAGTAGAATGTGTGACAGTCAAGTGATATTAGTATATGGTCCCCTAAAGGGTCAATATGTGTTTAACTCCCAGCATGTAGAATGGGGTAGGATAATCAAGAGGTTGGGATGCAGAGAAATGACTATAAAGCACTTCTCCAGTGTACTCAGTGTCTGACTATTTTACAGATGACCAATGGGTTAACGATGGAAGAATTTTGTTACAAGAGTGGTAAAATAGAATTTTGACTCAGAATAAGCTGAAATGTAAAAAAATGGGTTAAAAGAGATGTGTGTAAAATAATTGAAGTAATAGAGACAAGATAAGATTTTGGGTATGATTTTGTCCTGTATTTTGTTTAACATCAAAATGATACTAAAAACAAAAACTGTACATAATTGCGAGTACTTGTATATGGATTGTATAGAGGCTTAGCGTCTGTAGCTCAGCAGCTAGGGTGCCAGCCTCATACACAGAGCTGGTGGGTTCAAGTCCATCCTGGACCTGCCAAACAACAATGACAACTACAACCAAAAATAGCTGGGCATTGTGCCAAGGTCCTGCAGTCCCGCTACTTGAGAGGCTGAGGCAAGAGGATCATTTTAGCCCAAGAGTTTGAGGTTGCTGTGAGCTCTGACACCACAGTGCTCTATCAAGAGAACATAGTGAGACTCCGTCTCAAAAAAAAAAAAAAAAGAAAGAAAGAAAGATTGTATAGATAAGCTAAAAACCCATATGTTGTGGTTAGGGGAAAAAAGTGATTATACCTTACAGTTGATGAATAAATAGTAAATTATTAGAAAGTTCTATAAGATAACATGTTTCCTCTCATCCTTCACATCCAGAAATCAATGGATATTATTTTAACTTGTATAAATAAGAAAATGTTATTCAAAGTTAAGATCTTTATACCATCAATGATAAAAACAAAATTTATCAAAGGGGATGTCTTTAAGAAGTAATGTTTTGTACCTGGGGGGGGGGGGGCTTGCATTTTCCATCTTCCTTTATTATCCGAGTGTTCCTGACCTATTCTATGCATTATTTAGAATGCATGCTTTATGTGGACAATAACTTTCTTGTAATATTATAATGTGTTCTTTTCTGTCAGTATGTTTTATACAGTATTACTGTGCTAGTATAGTTCACCAAATCATGACATAACCACTACTTGCAATGTTAACATGTTAAAGGAAATGCATTATCAATGGGACTAAATTCTTCTGTATTGGAATCTTTTTTTTTTCTTTTTTCTTTTAGACAGAGTCCCACTATGTCACCCTCGGTAGATTGTCGTGGCATCACAGCTCACAACAGCATTAAACTTTTGAGCTCAAGCTATTCTCTTGCCTCATCCTCCCAAGTAGCTATGACTACAGGTGCCACCCACAACACCTGGCTATTAGTCGTCATTGTTGTTTGGCAGGTCCAGGTTGGGTTCGAACCTGCCAGCTCCTGTATGTGGCTGGCACCCTAGCCGCTAAGCTACAGGTGCCAAGTCAAGTAATCTTATTATGTGAAAATCTTCAGTATCGTCTATAATATTGAATACTTCTTCTGTAACAGTCCATCTTTGTAATGGCAAATAAGAATCTCTACATGAAATAAACTATTAGGAATTTGGAAGGAGTTGAGAATAAGCAACAACTCTATGTCATTGCTATCATGTTTAGTGTTTTATGGATGTAAAATTCAGTCAATCAAACATAAATTTGGAAAATATTTGATGTTTTAACTTCCACAAAATGGACTGAGTATTTTATCTTTGGAAACACTTCATCCTTTGGAACTGACAAAATGATGAGTAATTTAAGGGACAGAAGAGAGAAAACAAATTGTCCAGACTATGGGGAAAATGTCTCTAAATAATGTGAGGTGTTATATTTTATGCATATTCTGTCTCCAAGAAGAAAGTTAGAAGAATAAACGCTATGGTATTATTTTGATTTTTCTGGATTTTAACCATACTCAGAATCTCAAGTATCACAGACACAATTTCCTGTACCATAAGATTTATAGTTTAACATTGTTTTTACATTTCAGAGCATTTCTTGTTTATATTTCTAATAATTATATATTCTGTCTCTTTGGAACTGAGACACACTTGAATAAAATCTACAACCTTGTTTATTTTTGCAGCTGAACATTGTGTATTTATAACTTTCCCATTGAGTACATATAAACTTATTCTTATCCTTCTTCATGACATTAGATATTGAGTCAGCACATATTATATTATTAATTGTATAAGACTTTATTAAATGATTTAAATGTTTTAATTTTATTGATATGTGAGATGTATATATTTGGGAATACATGTGATGCTTTGATACCTGTTTAAAATGTGAAATAATCATATAAGGATAACTGAGATATCTATCAACTCAATCATTTATTTTTTGTTTGTTCTGAGAGCACTACAATTCTTTCCTAGCTATTTGAAAATACATAATAAATTATTGTTTACTTTAATTTCCCTACTGTGCTATCAAATACTAGAACTTATTCTTTTTATCTAACTGTATTTTGTGCCCATAAATCAACTCGACTTTTTCATCTCTTCTTCACCAAACTTTGTTTATTCTTAAATCCATACCTTTATTTATGCCCCCCTAGGTTAGTAAAGCAATCTCTAATCGGTATCTCTGCTTACCATTTTGTTCCCTTCCAAGATGCTTTTCAATTTTCAGGTGTAATGAAATTGTTAGAACAAAATTTTCATATTGCTTCCCTGTGTAAATTATTTCAAATCTTCTACATTTTTCTCAGGATAAAGTGATACCAGGGCTCCCTGATAATGCCTCCCTTTCTATCATCATAATTGCAGGCTGATTCCCTATTCCACGATGTATTAGTCTAGGTTCTCCTGAGGGACAGAGTCAATTACATGGCAAGGAAGGGTTATTGTAAAGAATTGTCTCCTGTGATTATGGAGGCTCAGTCCCAATCTCTGCAGGGTGAATCAGAAACCTAAAGACCCAGGATAGCCAACGGTATAGTTGTGGTGCAAGTTCAAAAGCCTAATAACTGAGCTGATGGTGTGGGTTCAATCTCAGATTTAATCTGATGGCAAGAGAAGCTCAAAGACAATGAGGCAGAGAGTAAATTCTCCCTTATATCACCGTTATGTTCTAGTCAGGACTTAAATGGATTGAGTGAAGCTTGTCCACATGGGGAAGAGAAATCTGCTTTCTTCAATCTATTGATTAAAGTGTAAATGTCATCAAAAAAAAAAAAAACCCTCACAGACATACCCAAATAAATTACTAAACTATCTAGACACCCTGTGTTCCAGTAAAGTTGACACATAAAATTAACCATCACACATCTTCAGTAATACTTTCTTGGCTTATACGTCCAAGAGTGAAATTCATATTTCCTCATTGTCACATCTTTTGTTCATATACCCTTCTATTCCGTATTGCATGAACCTAGGAGAACTGAAATAATTTTCTACTTTACGGCAGGGTCTAATGCATAAATATTTGTGTAATTTTTTTAGCTACGTATCATTCATTAGAGAGTAGAATTAATAAATACCAGAAAACAATTCAATCTTCACCCTGTTCTTATCACAATGCCTGTCATATATTGACTATATGAATATTTACATGTTAGTATATGTGTGTATTCACATGTGTAATATGATAGGTGCACATAGATTTTATTTGCTAATAATCCTATCATATATACGATATTCTGATAATAGAATGCCTTATGTACTCTGTATGATGCAACATGCATGATATATATTTGTTATAGAAAGATACCTATTTATATATGTCTATAGTTAATGAATATATATTTAGTGAAATAGAAGGTTGTAAAGAAAAATTAGTTTTATCATACAACTTACAATTATATCCCCATAGTTTTTTATATATAAGGATTTTGAAGCTTAACAAGTTCTTTCCATGATTCAATGGTAACTGTAGATAATCATGACTTCTTATTGTAAATTTAATATTGATGTGAAAATATTAACAGACATCTTGTAATCTGCTATAATAATTAAACTCATATGAGAAATTTATTTTGTCTTAATTTTTTTCCTGCTAGTTGAAAAATGTTCTGTATAAATAAATATTTACCTCCATATAAAACTTTTGTTTTGAAAATAAGCAATTAGAAGAAAGAGTATATTAAAAATATTTTCATTTTAACTCAGATTTTAAATGGATTAAGTTCTATAAAAATGTACCATTTGCTTTATAAAAATTATCTTTTATGCAGTTACCTTGATCATTTTATTAAATATCATGGTTTCTTATAATGCACATAGTATATGCCTTCACTTTCTGTACTTTATGCTAAATTTAGAAGGATGTTATCCACCATCACATGAGGCTTTGAATATACTACAGATTAAATTATTAAAACTATATGATTAACACATAGTGCTACAGAATACTAAATATCTTACAAGTTATTCCACTTATTCTCACTTGAAGCTGTCAAAGGCAGTCAGCCTTTTTCTATCAAGAAAGGAATGATAAAATTGAGGAAGGTTTATTCGAAGCTACTTAAGGTAGTTAAGATTATAAAAAGTCTAAGACTATATAAAATACCTTCTAGTTTGACAATAGTAATTATAAGGTTGAACTACCACTATTTGCTATTTTCTGTTAGGGTTAGGGCATAGATTTGGATGATAATTAGGATAAGGCAGACAAGTGGGTTGAAGAGGGTTGGGGGTCTTGCATGAGAATTAGGTTAGGGTATGGCTGTGGGGTGATAATTAGGGTCAGGAAGTCCTGAGGGATCAAGAGAGTTCAGGGTCCTTCAGTGAAAGCTAGGGTTAGGGCCGAACCTTAGGAGGTATTTAAGGTCAGATTGTCCTGGGAGATAAAAAAGATTTGATTCCATTAGGTAAAGCCTAGGGTTAGGGCCTAGCTTCATATGATAATTAGGTTTAGGCATGTCTGGGGAGCAAAAGGGGTGTGGGGATCTTGGGCAAGGGCTAGGGTTAGAGCTTGGCCTCTAGTAATATTTGGGCTCAGATGGGGCTAGGTGATGAAAAGCTTCAGTGTCCTTTATTGAGGGCTAGGGTTAGGGCCTGGTCTCATGAGAAATTGGGGTCAGTTGGGCCTATGGGTTGGAGAGGATTCAGAGTCCCTGGGTGAGGGCCACTTTCAGGGCCCACCTTCTGGTGATGATTGAGATCATGAAGTCCTGGAGGATGAAGTGCACTCAGTTCTCTAGGGTGAGGACTAGCTTTAGGATCTGGCTTTGGTTGATGGTTAGTTTCAGGTATGCCTGGAAGATGAAAATGGGTTTGGTGTTTTGGGGTGAAAGCTAGGGTTAGGATCTAGTTTCAAGTTGATACCAGAATTTCATCTTCAATAGTCCTTGATCTTGATGATTTGAAGAATGTATCCTCAAACCACAGATCAGTGGTAAGACAGGATTTATTTTACAGAAAAGAATACAGAGAAAAAGAACACCAAAGCTCCTGGCAGAGAGAAAAACCCAAGTGGGAAGAAAGTGCTGTCTCTCTCTCTCTCTTTATATCTTTCTTTCTCTTTGTCTCTGCCTGGGTTCTTTGTCTAGGGGTATATGTAGTTGCATGAATCCTATGTAGTTACATTAGGCCAGGGTTTGGTAACAAATGAATGGATACAGTCCTTTGACAAGGGTAAGATGAATGAGTACATTAATGAATTGAGATAGATCATTCCTGAAACTAGCCAGGCCATGAAATTGACCCGCCCAAGGAAATGGGGGGGGGGTGGTTCCAGCTGAAAAGCTGCAAGTACAAGGTCTCCCCATGAGTTGTCTGGCCCATCAGGTGACCAGAGCCTCCTGCAGGCTCTCCTGTTGACTTCCTGGTTCTTCTGCGGGCTGCAGCCACGCCAACACCACTAGGGTGGAGGCAACAGGTCCTCCCCTCAGCTTGGCTCAGCTTGCTGGGGTGCCACCCACCCTATATCAAGGTTACTGGCAGTGTTAGGCCGGTTTGTGGGTTGAAGATGGTTTGGGGCCCTTGGGTGAAGGGTAGTGTTAGGGTCTGTCTTTGGGTGATGATTGGGGGCAGGTGGCCATGAATGTTGAAGACAGCTCAGAGGCCTGGTGTGAGGGCTTGGCTTAGATGATATTTAGGGTCAGGTAGGCCTGGGAGCTGAAGCGGATTCAGGACCTTTGGGTGCAGACTATTGATAAGGTCCTGATAAGGTTCTGTTTGGGTAATGTGTGGGGTCAGGTGGTCGTGGAGCATGAAGAGAGCCCTTGGGTGAGGACTAGAATGAGGTTCTGGATTAGAGTTATGAATAGATTTGGTGGGCCTGTGTAATGAAGAGGGTTTGGGGCCCTTTGGTGAGGTCTACGGTTAGGGCCTAGCTTTGGGTGATGGTTGGGATCACGCGGACATGGGAGATGAAGAAGGTTTGGGGCCCAATATTAGGTCCCAGCTTCGGTGATAATTAAGGACTCTTACCTGTCCCATTATTCTGTTGCCTCTCAGCACACTAAAGAAGACCAAATTGAAGCTTAATCAGTAGGCCTTAATCATGTGAAATTTCTCAAATTTCTTCATTTATTTGTACAACATTGTAAAGAAAGCAGAAGGTCACAATAGTTTTAAATTATATGAAGATTTTGTTATTCCTCTGGTTATATTTTATATCTTAAAGAATCTGTTATTTTCAGCCATTTCTAATCACAGGTAGATCATGAAATTTCTAAGTTGAAAGATCCCTCTGTATGTCATATTGAATTTTCTTTCTTTACTTTTTCTGAGAAAAAGAAAAAACAAACAGACAACAACAACAAAAAACCTCCTCTGTACCAAACCATATTTTAGGGGATTACAAGGGGGAAGACTGAGAATAGTTAAGAGGCCCGTCAAGTTGACCATGTGAGAGTTATGACTGGCTGGTGCCTACACGTGCTGCATGTGATATCTGCTGGAATTCATGTATGAAGATAATTTTTAGATCCTAAAATAAAAAAAAAAACAAAGTGATATTTTACATAATTTTTGAATTTAAAAATCAACGTCAAATTAGATACTCATATAAGCACAATTAGAATTGTCTTCCACCAATCTTAGCTTTCAAGGTTTGGTCACACTGTGGTTTATAAAATGCATGAGAGCTCTGGTCTTGATCCCTTGCAGGAAAAAGAATGTAGCTGTAAGAAATACTTGCACCGTAATGTATAATGCAAGCCAGAGTGTTGCTTGGCAAATTCGAAGAGTTCGTTTGTGTCTTAGTTTCAATCCATTGTAACCCTGTGAATTCATTACAGACCTTTAAATAATGTGTATGTCCCCCTTTTCTATGAACTACCACATCGGTAGTAACATCATCTTTAAAAACCTTTAATTTATTCTGAGATTCCTATGTCATAAGTGGTGAAAAGTGCTTTGTATCTCACACCATTTGTTTGGTTGTTGTTACTGACTGGCGTGGTATTATACAAGCAGAGGTAAGGCACACTATTAGTCACAGAGTTAGGAAGACAAAAGACTCATTGATTTTTTTAAATGAGTAAAAATTTTTGTGCAGGTTTAGGTTTGCTTAATTATGATTTTTAACTTGTGCATGGCAATTTAAATAAACTAAAACTACTGAATGTGACCACACTGAATAGAACTAAAATTGGAACTTTAGAGGTAAAAGCTCATTTTATGCTTCTCTAATTTCCTTCTTAGTCTCAAATATTGATTTTAAGTCACTATTTTGAATCCTTGATAAATAATTCTGGTTAATTTAATTTTGTTGTTAAGTACTATTTTTGAAATGTGTAATCAATGTTTTTCTCTTTTTGAATGCTTTCCCAATATTCAAAGTTTTTCATATCTGAAACAGATCATTTGACACCAAGAGGTGGAAATAACAGGGGCACAAGGAATCACTGAAAGAAGAAAGACAAATGGCCAAGAAGCACAAGGATGTTCACTGTCATACTCAGCATCAGCGAAAGGCAAGTTGAAACCTCAATGAGATTTTACATCTTGAAAATGTAAAAACAAACATCTCACACTAGTTAGAATGGATTTTATTAAAAGGTCCAAGAGCAATAGATGCTGGCATGAATTCAGAGAGAATGTAATGCTTATCCACTGTTGGTGGGCCTGAAAATTAGTACAATCACTATGGAAAACAGTATGGAGATTCCTCAAAGAACTAAAAGTAGACCTATCCTTTAATCCAACAATCTCACTACTGGGTATTCACGGAAAGGAAAAGAAGCCATTCCATCTAAAAGACGCCTGCATTCAAGTATTTATTGCAGTATAATTCACAATTGTAAAGACACAGAATCAACCCACTGCCCATGAATTCACCAATGTTTAAATAAAATGTCCTCTATGTACCCCATGGAATACTCCTGATCCATTAAAAAGACATCTTTTGTAACAACCTGAATGGAACTGGAGACTCCTAAGTGAATTATCTCAAAAATGTAAAAACAAACAGCATGTACTCACCATTAAAATGGGACTAACTGATGCACACAGGGAAGTAAACCTCAGTGGGAAGCACCCGGGGCAAAGGGAGGAAGGGGAGGGGAATACACAGATCTAATGGGTCCCATGAACATATCTGGGTATGGGCACAGCTACCTCTAGGACTCAGGCATTACAAAACAATCCACGTAGCCCCCCAATTTGTAGCCCCTTAATATTCTGAAATGTTTTAAAAATGAAAATAATAAAATTTCTATTAAAACAGAAAAAAGCATCTTCCTATATCTATAAGTAATTCATTTTAAATCCATATATCAAGTTAAGAAATATTTTTTGTGAGGAATCTCTTATATATCAGGGGCTACTGTAATTGGGGTTCATGAGAAATCAAAAATGACAAAATTACCCGTCCTTGTGATATTTTCACCATAGTGCATAGAAACAGGCAATACAAACCCACCACCATAACAAAGTGGGCTGCAGAGTGTTATGGACTGTGGGAAAAATACACAGTCTTGCAGTGTAAGGAGGCTGAAGTTTTGCTCTAACCCAGAACAACTTTCCATCCTACAAGCTCCATTTCATTACATGGATTCTACTATACAAGTTATCTTTGCTTATATTTGATGCCATATTTTTACTGTACCTTTCCTATGTTTAGATACACTGTATTATTATTTCCTACAGTATTCAATACAGTAATATGCTGTGTATGTTTATAGTCTAGGAGAGTAATAGGGTATCCCAAATACCAGGTGTGTAACAGGCTGTATCCCCTACTTTGTGTAAATATACTTTATGTTGGCACAATGACAAAATAGCCTAGTATGCATTTTGTAGAACATGTCCCCATCATTACGTGACCCATGACATGCATGCACATCCGTGTCTGTATATATGAATGTAGGTATAGGTATATGGATGTACATGCATGCATAAAAATCCATACATATACACACATATGATCGGCTCAATGTTGAAAATTAGAAATAAGGAGACAAGAATATTATCAGAGCAACCAAGTTGAAGGTTCTTTCACAAGCCCAGTCATTTGTGCTGACTATTTTTCCTTTGGCAAAATGTCTGTTTAGTTAGCTTATTAGTTATTAGGCTATTTATTTTCTATTATTGAGCTATAGCCATTCTTTATAAATTCTAGATATATTTTTGATGTTGCTTCAATTGCCCAGGGGGTCCTCCT
>CAUYQV010119091.1:0-10429 GCA_963574575.1 Galagoides demidoff
TGGTGGTGGTAGGGAGATTAATTTCCCAAGTGAAACAGCTTCCTTTCCACCAAGGCCCCGAGAGGAAGGTGCAGCTGTGCCATTAGCAGCCAACACAAAGGGCAGCCGGGAGTCTGGGCACAGACCCAGCAAAGGGGATGAGGTAGGACTAGCTTCTTAGTCTGTTTTCTGTTGCTTAGACAGAATATCTGAAAGTAGGTAATTTATGATAAATGAAATTTATTTCTTACAGTTCCAAAGTCCAGGGTTGAGGAGTTGAATCTAGTGAGAGACTTCTTGCTGGTGGGGACTCCGCAGAATCCCAAGGTGGAGCAGGGCATCACATGAAGAGGAGCTGAGTGTGCTAATGTACTAGCTCTTCTTTTTTTTTTTTTTTGAGATAGAGTCTCACCATGTCACCATCTGTTGAGTATTGTGGCATCATAGCTCAAAGCAACCTCAAACTCTTGGGCTCAAGAGATTCTCTTGCCTCAGTCTCCCAAGCAGCTGGGACCACAGGTGTCCACCACAACACCTGGCCATTTTTTGGTTGTAGTTGTCATTGTTATTAGACAGGCCTAGGCTGGGTTTGAGCCCACCAGCTCTGGTGTATGTGGCTGGTGCCTTTGCCGCTGAGGTACAGGTGCCCAGCCTCACTCTTTTTTTTTTTTTTAAGACAAGTTCTCTCTGTGTTGCCTAGCCTGGAGTGTGATTACATCATCACAGCTCATTACAATCTCAAATTCCTAGGCTCAAGTGATCCTCTTTGCCTCAGCCTCCAGAGTAGCTGGGATAACAGGTGCCTGTCACACTCATGGCTAATTTTTCTATTTTTAGTAGAGATGAGGTCTCGCTGTTGTTCAGACTGGTCTCAAACTTCTGAGCTCAACTGATCCTCCAGCCTTGGCATCCTAGAGTGCTAGGATTACCGGCTTGAGCCACTGTACTCAGCCATGAAATAGTAACAAGATCTAATATAATAACTGTCTCTAGAGATTTACAAAATAACTTATTATGGAAAATTTCAAATATATCCCAAAGCATGGAATACAGTTTAATGAATTCCCATATCTATTAACTAGACTCAACAATTATCAAAATTGTGTCAAGCTTACTTTATCTATTCCTTGTGTGTGTGGGGTATTTGCTGTTGCTGAAGGATTTTGAAACATGATTCTAGACACTTCACATCCTAAAGTATGTCTATTGCCAGGTGCCATGGCTCACAATGGTAATCCCAGCACTTTGGGAGGCTGAGGGGGGAGGATTGCTGGAGCCCAGTAGTTGGAGTTTGCAGCAAACTATGATGATGCCGCTTTAGCCTGGGTGACAGACCAAGACCCTGCCTCCAAAACAAACAAGCAAAAAAGTGAGCATTTTATTACATAGACATAGAGCCATAATCACAGTTAACAAAATTAACAATAATTCCTTGGTATTTCTCTATAGTAGCCCATATTCAAATTTCCTCAATTGTCTCAAAGATCTTTTTATAGTTGGAGTTGGTCTGTTTCCATTAGACCTACATATTGTATTAAGTAATTATGTATTTTAAATTTCTCTTAATCTAGAGCAATCTGTCACCTTTTTTCCTTGTGACAGTGACATGTTAAGGAAACAGGATCAGTTTCCTGTGGAATGTCTCACTTTTTTTTTTTTTTTTTTTTGAGACCGAGTCTCAAGCTGTCCGCCTGGGTAGAGTGCCGTGGCATCACAGCTTACAGCTCACAGCAACCTCCAATTCCTGGGCTCAAGAGTGTCTCCTGCCTCCACATCCCAAGTAGCTGGGACTACAGGTGCCCACCACAACGCCCAGTTATTTTTTTTTTTTTTTGGTTGTAGCCATCATTGTTTGGCAGGCCCAGGATGGATTCGAACCCATTACCTCAGGGGTATGTGGCTGGCGCCTTAGCCACTGGAGCCACAGGCACCGAGCTGAATGTCCCAATTTCTGCTATGTCTCTTATCTTCCTTGTGTTTTTTCTCTTCCCTGTGTTGCTAGCAGCCAGAACTCAGCTCTAAAGGCTTGGTCAGACATGGGCTCTTGTTTGGCAGCCCCACTTCACACACGGGCTGTGTAGCTTACACTGTATCACATCTAGACCCACATCGTGTCCACTAAGCTTTCTTACTATGACAATTCCTTTTTTCTTTGCTAGAAATTCCATTTTTTTTCAATTCTATTTTGTCCTTTTAGGTAAGTCTCTTCTTTCTCACTTTTGCAATTTCATCTCTTCTTTCTTTCTTTCTTTTTTTTTGAGACAGAGTTTCACTGTCACCCTCAGTAGAGTGCCATGGCATCACAGCTCTAAGCAACCTCAGACTCTAGGGCTTATGAGATTCTCTACCTGAGCCTCACAAGTAGCTGGGGCTATAGGCGCCCACCACAACTCCCAGCTATTTTTGTTGTTGTTGTTGTTGTCGTCATTGTTCTTTAGCAGGCCCTGGGCGGGGTTCAAACCTACCAGCCCTGGTGTATGTGGCTGACTCCCTAGCCACTGAGGCCTCATCTCTTATTTCCTTAGATATTTCAGACACAGGAATTTATATGTTGTAGCTGTTAATTCCACTCTTGGGAATCTGTGTTTGTTGCTCAGCGTCTCTGCTGACCCTCACACATCATAATTTGTTTGGTTCTCTTTGACTAAGAGCCCGTTTTTAGGTGAATAGGGGTACTTTCAGAGAGAACCTGCTTTTGCTCCCAGGCTAGTTTTCCTTTTTTTTTTCTTGAGACAGAGTCTCAAGCTGTCACCCTGGGTAGAGTTCTGTGACTTCACAGCTCACAGCAACCTCAAACGCTTGGGCTTAAGTGATTCTCTTGCCTCACCCTCCCAAATAGCTGGGACTACAGGCGCCCACCACAACGCCCAGCTACTTTTTGGTTGTAGTTGGCATTGTTTGGCAGGCCCAAGCTGGATTTCAACCTGCCAGGTCTGGTTTATGTGGCTGGCACCCTAGCCACTGAGCTATAGGCATTGAGCCCCAGGCTAGTTTTTCTATTTTTAGTAGTGACGGGGGTCTCCCTTTGCTGAGGGTGGCCTTGAACTTGTGAGCTCAAGCAATCCTCCCATCTCAACCTCCCACAGTGCTAGGATTATAGGCGTAAGCTATTGCACCAGGCCCAAAAGTAGGGTTTAGCTTTAAGTGCCTAAAAGAGAAAAAGAAAGGCCAGGTGTAGTGGCTCACACTTGCAATCCTAGCACTCTGGGAGGCCAAAGAAGGAAACTCCCTGAAGCTCAGGAATTCAAGATGAATGTGAGGAAGACCGCATCTTCACTCTAAATAGGAAAAGTTAGCTGCATGCCTGTACTCCCAGCTACTTGGGAGGCTGAGGCAGGAGGATCACTTGAACCCAGGAATGTGAGAATACAGTCAGCTATGATAATGCCATTGCAGTCTAGCTGGGGTGACAGAGCAAGACCCTTTCTATAAACACATAAAAAAAGAATAAAAATGATCTCATATTTATAATATAAAATTCTACTTGAAGAACTTGGAAAAGACTCGGCACTCATAGCACAGTGGTTATGGCACCAGCCACATACACTTAGGGTGGCAGGTTCGAACCTGGCCCAGGCCAGCTAAACAACAATGACAACTGCAACAATAACAAAAATAGCTGGGCGTTGTGGTGGGCGCCTGTAGTCCCAGTTACTTGGGAGGCTAAGGCAAGAGAATCACTTAAGCCCAAGAGTTTGAGGTTGCTGTGAGCTGTGACGACACAGGACTCTACTGAGGGCGACAGGGTGAAACTGTCTCAAAAAAAAAAAAAAAGAACCTAGAAAAAGAAGAGCCAATTAAATCTGAAGCAAAACAATCAAGTAAAATTGATAAAACCAAAAGTCTTAATTTTGTTAGAAAAGCTTAACAAAATTGGCAAATTTTTAGCTAGACTGACCAAGGAAGAAAGTAGAAACATAAATCACAGTATCACTAGAGAAACAAAAATAATTATAAGGAAATATTACAAATTCAGCAACTTGAATGAAATGGACAAATTCTCAGAAAGATACAGATTATCAAAACTGGTTCAAGGTAGTGTGGCTCATGCCTATAATCTTAGCACTCTGGGAGGCCAAGAGGGGGATTACTTGAACTCATGATTTGGGGACTAGCCTGACCAAGCGTGAGACCCTTGTCTCTACTAAAAATAGGAAAACTAGCAGGGGGTAGTGGCAGGTACCTGTAGTCCCAGCTACTTGGGAGTCTGAGGCAAAAGGATCTCTTGAGCCCAAGAGTTTGAGATTGCTGTGAACTATGATGCCCATACCCTGGGCAATAGAGTGAAAATATCTCAAAAAAAAAATCTAAACAAACAAAAACACTGACTCAAGAAGAAATAGAGAGGCTGAATAGACTTACAGCAAGCAGAGAAACAGAATTAGTACTTAAGATTTTCCTATGAAGAAAAGACCAGTCCCAGAACACCTTACTAGTGAATTCTATCAACTTTTCTTTCTTTCTTTTCTTTTTTTTTTTTTTTTTAAGAAGGAATCTCACTTTGTCACCCTTGGTAGAGTGTCATGGCATCACAACTTACAGTAACCTCAAACTCTTGGGCTCAAGTGATCCTCTTGCCTCAGCCTCCCAAGTAGCTGGGACTATAGGCACCCACCACAACACCGGCTATTTTTAGAGACAGGATCTTTCTGTAGCTCAGTCTGATCTCAAACTCCTGAGCTCAGGCAATCCACTTGTCCCAGAATGCTAGGATTACAGACTTGAGCCACTGTGCCTGGCACTTATCAAATATTTAAAGAAGATACATTATCAGTCTTTCACAAATTCTTTTAGAAAATAGAAAAGGAGAGTATACATCCCAACTCATTCTGTGTGGACAGTATTACCCTGATTCAAGCCAAAGATATTACATGAAAAAAAAATTACAGACCAGGGTGGTGCCTGTGGCTCAGTGAGTAGGGTACCGGCCCCATATTCTGAGGGTGGCGGTTCAAACCTGGCCCCGGCCAAACTGCAACAAAAATAGCAGGGCATTGTGGTGGGCACCTGTAGTCCCAGCTACTCGAGGCTGAGGCAAGAGAATCGCCTAAGCCCAAGAGCTGGAGGTTGCTGTGAGCTGTGACACTATGGCCCTTTACTGAGGGCAACAAAGTGAGACTCTGTCTCTAAAAAAAAAAAAATTACAGACCAATATCTCTTTTTAATATAGATGTGGAAAATCCTTGGCATAACATTAGCAAATAAAATCCAGCAAGATATAAATAGGATTATATACCAGACCAAGTGGGCTTTTTTTTTTTGAGACAGAATCTCAAGCTGTCACCTTGGGTAGCTACGTACTGTGGCATCACAGCTCACAGCAACCTCGAACTTCTGGGCTCAAACGAGTTTCCTGCCTCCGCCTCCCAAGTAGCTGGGACTGTAGGCGCCCAGCACAACTCCCGGCTATTTTTTGGTTGCAGCCATCATTGTTGATGGCGGGTCTGGGCCGGATTCAAACTCGCCACCTCAGGTATATGTGGCTGGTGCCTCAGCCACTTGAGCCACAGGCACTGGGTAGCCCAGACCAAGTGGGCTTTATCTCAGGAATGCATGGTTATTTTGATATCTGAAAGCCAGTTAAGGTTAATCCTCATAATAATGGGATAAAGGACAAAGCTATGTGATTATCTCAGTAAGTACAGAAAAAGCATTTGACAAAATCCAACACTAGTTGATGATAAAAACTCTTAAGCCAGGAATAAAAAGGAACTTTCTCAGTTTGATAAAGCATGTCTACCTGAAACTTATAGTTAACATTACATATAATGATGAAAAACCAAATGTTTTCCTTGTTTGGGGCTTTTTTTTTTTCCTTTTTGTGACAGAGTCTCACTCAGTTGCCCTGAGTAGAGTGCCCTGGCCTGACATTACAGCTCACAGCAACCTCAAACTCTTGGGCTCAAGTTATCCCCTTGCCTCAGCTTCCCAAATAGCTGGGACTACAGGCACCTACCACAACACCCAAAGCTAGTTTTTCTATTCTTATTTTTATTATTTATTTATTTATTTTTAAGACAGAGCCTCAAGCTGTTGCCCTGGGTAAAGTGCTGTGGCATTACAGCTTACAGCAACCTCCAACTCCTGGGCTAAGAGATTCTCCTGTCCACCTTCCAAGTAGCTGGGTATAGTCAATGTGACTGGCTCCTTAGCCGCTTGAGTCACAGGCGCTGAGCCAATTTTTCTATTTTTAGTAGAGATGGGTCTTGTTCTCTTGCTCATGCTGGTCTCAAATTCCTGAGCCTGGGCAATCCACCTGCTTTGGTCTCCCAGATTGCTGGGATTATACCTGTAAGCCACTGAGCTCAGCCTTTAAGATCCAGAATAAGGCAAGGATGTCTGCTCTTGTCACTTTTAGTCCAAAAAGTTAAAAAAAAAAAAAGAAAAGAAAAAAGGCATCCATATTGGTAAAGAACTAAAACTGTCCTTTTTCACAGATGATGATGGCATCATTTTTCTTGATAATAAGATTTTCATAGAAAAGCTTAGGAAGTTCACAAAAACTACTATTGCTAAGATAGTAACATTGCCCACATTGATCTACAAACTTAATGCAATCAAGCATGTGATATATTAAGAAATCCATATCTGGTTTCTGACCCTATTTCTTAACACAGAACTTCTAAAACTCTTGGGAAGAGAAACATCTTTTGTTATTCACAATAAGCTCCTTTCTTTTCTTTTCTTACTTTTTTTTGGGGGGCGGGGAGATAGTCTCACTTTGTTGCCCTCGGTAAAGTGTCGTAGTATCATAGCTCACAGCAACCTCCAACCCTTGGGCTCAAGCTTTTCTCTTGCCTCAGCCTTCTAAGTAGCTAGGACTACAGGCACTCGCCACAATGCCTGGCTATTTTTAGAGATGAGGTCTTGCTCTGGCTCAGGCTGATTTTGAACCTGTGAGCTCAGGCAATCTACCTGCCTTGGCCTCCCAGATTGCTAGGATTAATGTGTTAGCCACCAGGGCCCAGCCTTACAATAAGCTGCTTTCAACCATATAAGAGCTTATGCTAATTCATGACTTTTGAAGGGAGGGGGCCGTCTTGTGAGACTAAGCCCTTAACCTGTGGGGTTTGTCATTAACTTCAGATAGCTACTCTCAGAATTGAATTGAATTGAATTATTAGACATACAGTTGGTGTTTCTAGAGAATTGCTTGATGTGACGTAAAAAACCTTATACCAGCGTTTCTCAACCTATGGGTCAAGATCCCTTTGAGGGGTCAAACAACTCTTTCACAGGGGTCACCTAAATACATCCTGCATATCAGATATTTACATTATGATTCATAACAGTAGCAAAATTACAGTTATAAAGTAGTAATGAAAATAACTTTATGGTTGGGGGTCACCACAACATGAGGAATTGTATTAAAGGGTCATGGCATTAGGAAGGTTGAGAACCACTGCTTAGACATTTGGTGTCTGAAGTGTTTCTGAGGGGGCAGCGCCTCTGGCTGTGGCTCAGTGAGTAGGGCACCGGCCCCATATACCGAGGGTGGAGGATTCAAACCCAGCCCCGGCCAAACTGCAACAAAAAAATAGCCGGGCATTGTGGTGGGCGCTTGTAGTCCCAGCTACTCAGAAGGCTGAGGCAAGAGACTCACCTAAGCCTAGGAGTTGAAGGTTGATGTGAGCTGTGACGCCACAGTACCCTACTAAGGGCGATAATGTAAGACTCTGTCTCTAAAAAAAAAAAAAAAAAAAAAAAAAAAAGAAGAGTTTTTGAGCATAGAAATCCAGCTTGTTTTCCCTTTAAATCCCTATAAAAACTTTTCTGCATTTTTTTTTTTGCAGAAATTGACAAGCTAATTCTAAAATTAATACAAAAATGCAAAGGATCCAGAAAAGAGCAAAACTGGAAGACTCACACTTCTGATCTTTAAACTTACTACTGGCTGGGCCCAGTGGCTTGTGCTTGTAATCCTCACTCTGGGAGACTGAAGTTGGTGGGTTGCTTGAGCTTAGGAGTTCAAGACCAGCTTGAGCAAGAGTGAGACCCTCCCTTCCCGTCTCTACTAAAAATAGAAAAACAGAAAACTAGCCAGATGTCGTGGCAGCTGCCTATATAGTCCTAGCTACTCAGGAGGCTGAGGCAAGAAGATTGCTCAAGCCCAAGAGTTGGAGGTTGCTGTGAGCTATGACACCACAGCACTATACCCAGGGCAACAGCATGAGACTTTGTCTCAAGAAAAAAAAAAAAAAAGGAAAAGTTAAAAATAAACTTACCAGTTCCCAATTTCATTCCTAGGTTATCTAGCCAAGAGAAATGAAAACATATTTCTACACAAAGATTTGTACATGAATATTCACAGCATCATTATTCATAACTCCAAAGAGGAAACAATCCAATGTCCATCAACAGGTTAATGTATAAACAAAATGTGGCATATTCACATAATGGAACACTATTTGATGCAAAAAATACCCCATAGGAACAACTACTAATATACACTGTGATATAGATGAACCTCAAAAACATTATACTAAATGAAAACTAGACATAAAACACTGTGTATCATATGATCCCATTTATATGAGGTATACAGAAAAGGCAAATCTATACAGAGAAAGTAGATCAGTGGTTGCCTGGGCTGGATCTCGTAGTGGAGATCAACTGCAAATGAGCACAAGGGAACTTTCGGGGGTGTTGGAAATGTTCAAATCTGGATTGTTGTGATAGTTACATATCTCTATAAATTTATTAAAAATCATTCAGTTGTATACTTATAATGGGTAAATTTTATGGTATATGCCATTAACGTCAATAATGCTTTGGGGAGAAATAAAAAAAGGATCATAACTTCATGGCCCAGAGCATTGGGATATTTGGGGGCGATTTTATTTCAGTTGGGGGAAAATCTGTCATGCTATTCCTGCCCTGCTTAACAGGGTCTCAGTAACAGACGGTATTTTCTTTGACACGTTCTGGCTATCCCTGTTTATATTGGGAGTTCATACAGGCTCCTGTCATCACATCATTGCCCAGGTTCGTTACATAGGTTTAAACCTGAGGGCTATATCCAACTGTGTACTTGTAATGGCCTCCAAAAGTATTTAAACCTTAATCCTCAGAACCAGTATATGTCATGTCTTTTTTTTTTTTTTTTTTTTGAGATAGAGTCTTTCTCTGTCACCCTGATTAGAGTGTGTCATCTCATAGGTCACTGCAGCCTGTTCCTGGACTCAAGTGATCCTCCTGCATCAGTTTCCCAAGTAGCTGCAACTACAGGTATGCCCCACCACACCTGGGTAATTTTTCTGTTTTTTGTAGAGATATGTCTCGCTCTTGCTCAGATTGGTCTTGAACTCCTGAGATGAAGCAATCTTTCTGCCTCAGCCTTCCAGAGTGCTAGGATTATAGGTGTGAGCCACCACACTCAGCCCTGTGTACATATTCTTATATGTCAAAAGGAAACGAAGTTTGCAAGCGTGACTACATTAAGGATTCTGACTTGGGGAGATTGTTTGGGATTATCTGGGGGGTGGGGTGGACCCTAAATATAATTACAAGTGTCTTTATAAGAGAGTAGCATATTTAACTACAAAAATAAGAGATGTGAAGATAGAATCAAGAGGCAGGAGGCAGGGTCACAAGCAGATGAGTACAAGCAGCCTCCAGGAGCCAGGAAATCCAGGGCAGTGGATTCTCCCCTGAGCTTCCAGAAGAAGAGTCCTAAGAACAGCTAGACTTTATTTAGTCCAGGGAAACTGATTTCAGACTTCTGGACTTTAGAACAGTTAAGAGAATAAATTTGTGCTGTTTTAAGCCACCGAGGTTGTGATGATTTGTTATAGTAGCAACAAGAAGCTTACTTAATTTACAAGTCAAACATTTGATTTAGGTTTTATAATTTTTGAATTAGTTGCAAAGATAGAAATTCTAATAATTCTCCTTTTTGAGGGGTACAAAAGGGGGGCCTGAGGAGTTACTTCTGAAGCTGCCTGTTTATTTCATCTGTGTCACCAACACGTCTGGCTAAAAGCCCCTGCCTACGTTATTACAGAGACATTTTTTCTCTGTCAAGCATGTGGTCTATCTAGAATATTTGGGAATTGAGTCTCTCATGTGCATACCTTGCATGTGTTTTCCACTTCCACATATTGATGCATTACCTCCTAGAGTTCCAGGGCCACTACCCTCTTGAAAGATGTTAACATCTCATGCAGGCAGTGGGACACTAGGAAAGCTGTTTTCAATGTCTGGCATGGGAACACAGACCTATTTAATCATTTGCTTCAGCACAGGTGAAAGAATAACAGACTTATCCAAAGTCATGAGATGATTTACACAGGCAAAAAGAAATCTTTTAATTTTTTTTTTTTTTGAGACGGACCCTCAAGCTATCCCCCTGGGTAGAGTGCCATGGCATCACAGCTCATAGCAACCTCCAACTCCTGGGCTCAAGCGAGTCTCCTGCCTCCGCCTCCCAAGTAGCTGGGACCACAGGCGC
>CAUYQV010119098.1:0-17186 GCA_963574575.1 Galagoides demidoff
GAGACAGAGCCTCAAGCTATCCCCCTGGGTGGAGTGCCATGGCATCACAGCTCATAGCAACCTCCAACTCCTGGGCTCAAGCGAGTCTCCTGCCTCCGCCTCCCAAGTAGCTGGAACCACAGGCACCTGCCACAACACCCAGCCATTTTCTTTTTTTTTTTGGTTGCAGCCATCATTTTTATTTGGCGGGCCCAGGCTGGGGACTCGAACCCACCACCTTAGGTGTACGTGGCTGGCGCCTTAACCGATTGAGCCACAGGCGCCGAGCCAGGGCATCCTTGATTTCTAAGAAAAGCCCCATATTCTTCTTTCTGTCACAATTATAAACAGCTTTTAAGTGAGATGAGGGAAAGATCTGCAGGCTTCAAACTGGCCTCTTGTCCTGCTCCTGTTTCCTTTGTTGGAAAAGGATTCCTGCAGAAGAAGTACCCCTGTGACAGCTCAGTGTTCTAGGAGGAGTGAAGATTGATGCTAGGAACTGAGATCAAGTTTAAGGGATCATTCCCTCATCTGAAACAGTCCTTATGGGTCTGATTATGTTTGGGTGAATTATAGAAGTAGAGAAATTTCTGCAGTAACTTGAAGATCCAATTCAATAATTTCTTTTGGGGCCAGAGTATACCTGTATATTCTCAAATGCCTCCAGAGAAACAATAGTTGTACAATAGGGATTGGAAAACCATAGCCCACGGGGCCAGTGCAGCCTGCCCCTGTTTTGTATGTAGTTTTACTGGGACACAGCCATAGCAATAGGTTTATGTATCTATCATCTACATCTGCTTTCTCACTACAAGGACTGAGTTGAGTGGTTGTCAACAGAGACTGTGTGTCCTGCAAATCTGAAATATATTCTATCTGGCCCTTATAGAAAAACTTTTGCTAGTAGGTGACATAAAAGAAAGCATTGTATAAAACCCTACAGGCCTGAGTGCTGGTATCTTCTGCCATTGATTAGTTGTATAGCACTGAGCTTTCTTTTGGAGCTTTACTTCTTCAGCTGCTAAAAAAAATCATCTCCCTGTTCCCATACAGAGAGAAATAAAGATTGGGGTTCTCAGTATGCATGTCTCTCAGCCCTGTGCAAAAGTCCTGGGCCTTTATGGGATCATATTAACTAAGGTCAGGAGATCTAGCCTAATCTGCTCACTTTGACCAAAGGAAGTCACACTCATATACATATTTGCATAATGATTATTTTGTCAACCTTAAATAATCAAAAAGCTCAGAATCCAGTATAGTTTATTCAAGAGCAAAGATTAAGAACTACAGTTCAGGACGCACTTCCAAGTTGCCTGGAAGAACAAAAGTTGCCTGGAGTTCTCTGGAGAACAAAAGAGAGGCTCAAGTTTTTAAAGGAAAAAAAAGGATGAAACCGGAGAGGAGGCAATCACAAAAGTCGTTCATCAGAAATTCTTATTGATTTTCAGAAATAACATTGATTAGTTATTGGTTATACATTGTTGAACTATAACTATTGAGCCAAAGTAGCCATAAAATGCTAGAACCTGCATAGCAAATGGCTTCAAGAGGTAATTATTTAGCTCAAGGGGAAATAAGATCATGCCTGCTATTACATTCTGGGCCTGATATCTTAAAGGGGCTCACATTTATCAGATAAAAGATTTTTCTCTCTCACCTTCAAAACCTGATCTTTCTGTTGCTCACTGTTGGGTCAGTGATTTAATGAAGGGAAAAAGTCCCTTCATGTACACTGCTGCTCCCAATACCTGCTGATTGAACAGATCTCCAATTAAAATTTGTCTAAAATATAAGATAAAACAAAGTATTTAAATATTTATCATTCACTTTTTCTTAGGTACTAAACTTTATGCTTCCTCTTCTAAGCAAGAAAAAAGTGGATGCCATTATCTCTGAGGCACAAGATGCTGAATATAAACTTGAGTTCGTTCCAACTACTACCATAGAATATGTTAATAGCTTGGTATTTCTTGATGAAATTCAGGAACGGGTGAGTTGATTATCCATATTACTCAATATTTTAGATCCTATGGTAAGAAAGGTTTCATGAACCAGTGCAAAAAGTAAAGGAACCAGAGTGGCATTGGTGGGAAATGGCAAAATAAAACACAAAAGACAAAAACGAGAGACAGAGATGGAATTGAGAGGCAAAGATGGGATCGGGAGGTCTGGGATATTTTTCTCTGTCACCAGCACCTGAATGCCCAAACAGCTTTATTTTTAAAGAGGCAGTACAAAGCTGTTTCTTAAGGAAGTAAGACATACATTCAATTTAATTATGAGAAGAGAAATCAGGTACAGATTCCTAAATGAACATAATCTATTATTACTGTGTGACCTCTAAAATGTGGGCAATACTACATAGCTACCAGATTAGCTGGAAAATGTACATGACTGCTATAATGTGCAGCTGTAAAGTTAAAAGCTAAAGTTTTAAGGAAAACATGTTTTTATTCTACTGGGTTAGAAATTGATGCTTAGAGAAAATATGTTATCTGCTGAGGAAAGTCAGTAGAGGGGGGTTCATGCCCTGGATGTTCTCCCAAGCTGTGGGGGCCCTGCCACCTCACAGCTCACACTCTACAGAAAGGAAGATACAGGAAAATAAAAAGTTAGAGAATAAAAGTCAAAAAACAACTCTTGAAATATCAGAAACTCTCGGCTAGGTGTGGTGGCTCACGCCTGTAATCCTAGCATTTCAGGAGGCTGAGGTGAGAGGATCACTTGAGTTTGAAACTAGCCTGAGCAAAGCAATACCCCTCTCCCTGTCTCTACTAAAAATAGAAAAAAGTAGCTGGGCATTGTGCTGGGTACCTGTAGTCTCAGCTACTTCAGAAGCTGAGGCAGGAGGATCTCTTGAACCCAAGAGTGTGAGGTTTTTATTAACTAGGCTGATGTAATGGCATTCTAGTCTAGGCAACAGAGTAAGACTCTGTCTCAAAAATAAAAAAGCAAAAAGAAATGTCAGAAACCCTTTCAGACAGAGTACATGGATATTCTACATCACAGCAATAACGCCAGCTAACAATTATCAGACTCATACTACTAGTCAGGCACTGTTACAAATTTTTTATATGCAGTGTATTTTTAATCCTCACAGAAACTTAAGTATGAACAATTTTCATTGTCATTCTGCAAACAAGGAAACAGAAAATAAAATGGGCTTTGGTGACCATGATCACAGACGTGTATGTCTACAAGGCATGTATATTTGTGGTAGAGCTGGAATTTAGACTTGGGTCTCTTTGGCTGCAAAACCACTGTTTTCAATCACAGTTTATTTGGAATTCTAATTTTTAGTAAGAGTTAACAGAAATGTAGTTTAGATATTAGGCATAATAGAAGTCTTTACCATTAAACTATACTAACATTATAGTCAGGAACCATTATGAATGAAAGAAACCCAACTCAGACTAGCTTAACTAGGGACATGGGATAGATAGAAAAAAGTAAATGAGATTGAAGTGATGCAGATGAAGAGGGCAGGTCTCTCTCTCCCCACCCTCCTCTCTCTCTTGCAGCCAGTCTCTCTCTCTCTCTCTCTTTCTTTCTCTGTCACACACACATATGCACACACAGACATACATTCACTCCTTTGTTTCCTTTGCTTTTTTCTCTCTGGAATTCTGGTTTCCTCCTTTTGTGTTCCTCTTTGTGGCAGGCAATCTAGTATTTGGCTTGTATAATCAGTTGATGAAGTGTTCATGAACTTTTCATTCATATGATGTTCAGCATGTGAAATAGGGATGAAGTATTTTCTTATATCTGAGATTTTGTAAGAACTGTTACAAGTAAGGAATTATAAACTGAAGGAAATAAGTCATTAACAACCTGAATAGTTTGTTATATACTGTGAAAAGAATTAATTTTAAAAGACTATTTCACATGGCTACAGAATAAACAGGTGTTTTTGTTTTGTTTTGTTTTTTCATTTCAAGAAATAGTGCCTTCTCAAAGGCTAGGAATGATTATGGTCTTCCTCAGATTTGCTTATACATCATCCTGGAAGTCTAAAGATGCCAAGCCTCTTTGGAAAAATATGCAAAATCCACTTAAGCAAGCTTAGGCCAAAATAGGGACCCCATTTAAGGATTAAAGGGTGTAATAGGCTTAGGAAGCCATCAAGTATGTAACTAGGCTTAGGAACTAACCAGAATCAGGGACGGGACAACTGTAGAAAATGCAGGTAAGTAGTCCTCCCGCTCTAGCCCTCCTCTCTTCATTTCTCTGAGGGTCTGTCAGTTTCACTTCTTTTCCATTGCAGAAGGCTGCATCTGCTTCTTCATCCCACCACACCGAATATGGCCACCAGCAGCTTCCAAGTTACAGGTTACACGTCTAGCCATTCACCAAGAGGGAGAGTCTCTTTTCCAATATCAATTCTAAATGTCTGCTAAAAGGGCTCAGGTCCCCCTTTCTGTTCTATAAACTATATCAGGAACACAGGATCACCACAGACTCAGTGCCTATTAAAGTCAGACGGCTCTCACCTTGGAGTTGCAACAGGAAGTTGATACACCAGGCAGAAGACACGGACTGTGTCCCATCTCCCTGACATTGTCTGTGCTTGCTGGTGGTATGCTGGAGAAGCAGCTTCCCTTAGAGAAATGCTACACATACACAAACAGCTTTTTGGGGAACTTCATCCATTCAGTCAACAAATTAAGTGAACACCTATCTAGCAGGGTGCAGGGATTATAATGATGAGCAAGAAGCTCAGAGTCTAGAATGCAAGTAGACAATTATGATATAGTGAGCCTAGGTACAACATAGGATGGGGGTGGGGAGGGTTGTAGCCATTCTTACCTGTGGGTCACAGAAGGCTTTACAGAACACATGATGTTAACCATGTCCTAAAGTACGTCAAACATTCAGGTAAGAGTTCCAGGGAGAGGGAAAACCATGTGTAAAAACAAGAAGCAACATGATAAAAACAGGATTTGGTGATTTGTGTCTTATGGAGAAATGATGTTTGGTGGAAATGTTGGTTAACTATATATAGCTAAAGCAATGTTTTTAAGAATAAGAGAGAAAGAATGAATTATAGAAATGTTAACTAAGCAAAACTGAAAGGATTTAATGGGTAACTGAATGACAGAACAGCGAAAGGATTCTAAGGTGACTCTTCGATATATTTTCCTCAGAGTAAATTGTGGTATCAAACCAGTATGGGGAGGATAGTCCATCTAATTCACTGTCTAATCAGGACATACTTTTTTTTTCTGAGAATGAAAGAGACACTATTGATCATTATACTAGGACAATAAGTACAAACCAGGACACTCCCAGAGAAACCTGAATAAATGCTCACCCAAAATATAGAAAATAAAAGAAGATGAATAGATCTTGGTAGAGAGAGACTTGGTTCTGTTTATAACTTGTTTCAGACAATAGACACATTGGTCTAAAGTCACATGACTCACATAGATAGCTTAGAAAAATGGGAAGATTTTATTCCATATTTACAGGAGTATCTTCCAGAATACAAAGGTATAGATAGAATCTGCCCTTTAAAAAAAGAAAAAGAACTAAGGACTAAAGCAGCACAGGGAAACCAAAAGACTTCTTTCTTTCATCCCTGCTTCTCTCTAGAAGAGTGGTTCTCAAAGGGCGGACTCCAAATCAGCAGCCTTAGCATCACCCGGGAACTTGTAGAAATGCACGTTCTTGGGCCCTACGCTAGACCTCCTGAATCAATATGCTGGGAAGAGACTCAGCAACTTATTTGTACAAGTTTTCCAAAGTCACTGCAATGCAAGCACAAGATTGATAATTATTTTTCTAAAAGCTTCTCTGCAGATACCCTCTCATGTTAAGGACCTGCTTTCTGTTTCCACATGAAAACAAATGGCCTCTCCCAACAGCTGGAGTCTAACTCTTCTGTGTTCAAGAAGAGAAAGATCAGAGCTACAATCTCTAGATACCAATTTGCTGCTGCTTTGTTGAGCTTGTGGCCAGAAAGTTGAGCCAAGTAGTATGAACTTGGCTGAATACCCTATAATCATGTTGCTAAATTGGGGGTGAAGGATTTCTCCCTTTCCAAAACATTAGAAAAGACAAGAAATACTGTCTATTGGAGGTAGAAAAACAAAGTGAAGATGTTCAGTAGTCATTTGGATATAGTAAAATGGGGGGTTTTTTGGTTTTTTTTTTTTTTTAGACATAGTCTCTCTGTGTCACCCTGGGTAAAGTGCTGTGATGTCACAGCTCACAGCAGCCTCAAACTCTTGGGCTTAAGCAATTCTCTTGCCTCAGCCTCCCACGTAGCTGGGACTAGAGGTGCCTGCCATAATGCCTGGCTATTTTTTTGTTGCAGTTGTAATTGTTTTTAGCTGGCCCAGGTTGGGTTCTAATCCACCAGCCTCCGTGTATGTGGCCAGTACCCTACCCACTCAGTTATAGGCATTGCCAATGACCTTTTTTTTTTTTTTTTTTGAGACAGAGTCTCACTTTGTCACCCTGGGTTGAGTGCCATAGCATCATAGCTCACAGCAACCTCAAACTCCCGGGCTCAAATGATTCTGTTTCCTCAGCATCCCAAGTAGCTTGGACTACAGGCACCCACCACAATGCCCAGCTATTTATTTAGAGATGGGGTCTCACTCTTTCTCAGGCTTGCTTCAAAGTCCTGAGTTCAGACAATATATTCATTTTGGCCTCCCAGAGAGTAAAATAATTTATTAAAGGATAGTGGAAGGCTCACCATAGGTTTGGCTTCTGAACCTGTGCAACTGGGGAAATAGCCTGTCCCCACCACCTCAGGGGCTGCTCTGGGGACAATTGCTGTTCAGCACATGTGCCTGGAAGCTCAGACATTACAGCTGGACATCCTAACAGCACATGTTGTCTTAAAGAACTTTAAATGTTGGCACTGTTTAATGCTACTAGAGAACAAAAGAGAAAGAAAGAAGACCCATTATAAGAGCACTACTGTGCTCAGCACTGAACAACTTACCTCCTGGGCCTGGTTACCTGTATTATATTAAATAAGAATGCCTGTGTTTATTATCCAGCAGGTTTCAGTCAATGTGATTATAATGTTAAATACCTTACTCACAGCTTGCTGTTCATGTTGTATGACAACTGTCACAGAACACACTTAAAAAGCATAATAGGACTCTCCTATTTTAAAAAGCAAATAATGTTTCTGTCTAGATTGAAACCCTTGAAGAGGAAGGAAACACCGTGATGCAAATGTACAAGCTTATTGATCAATATCAGGTGCCCACTCCACCTGAAGACTTTGCTGTTTTTGCAACTATGAAGCCATCCATTGTTGCTGTTCGAAATGCCATTGATAAAGCAGTGGGTGACAGAGAAACAAGCATTAAGCAATTCTGTCTACATCTGGGTAGAGATCTTGAAGAACTAAACAATGAAGTGAATGAAGTAAAACTACTAGCACAGGTAAGCTAAAGCAGAATTTCCCAGAAATAATCTTTGCAAAGCTTGACTATTATGATTTTTTAATTAAAGTAGAATAAACAAATCAAAATTATATAGGTATATATATTTACAGTGTACAATGTGATGTTTTGATATATGTAGACATTGTGGTATGGTTAATAAAGCTAATTGATACCACTTCACATACTTTAGCATTGTTTTAGGGGAGAGAACATTTAAGACCTACTCTTTAAACCACTTAGGAAACAGATTTGTCTTTGAGCTACAATTTAAAATGAAAGTGTTTCTGTATTATATACCATTACTATCAAAATGTATATGTAATATTTTGTTCTACTTGTATAATGTTCCAACTTGTACTAATTATTTTGAAATTAGTGTTTTTATGACTTGCTAGCACATTTTACAGATATTGTCATAATTTTAAAGCCTGCTTAGCATATTAGAAAATTCCCCTTTAGAAAGGCAGAGTATAAATTGATAAGAATATTTTAAAGTTTTACAGTTGCACCAATTTTGCTTTAGAAAAGATATTGGGTTTTTTAAGAAAAAAAGAATTTTGAATAGACATCTGAGTAATTATTAACTGAAGTGCATTTGGAAATATGATTTTGTAATGCTATGTCATGTTATCATTAACAATAGCTATATCTTAACACAGGCATATAAAACCATGTAAAGTTATAATCAAATCACAAAAATAGAAAAAACCTCAATGTCCATCAACACAGGATTAATAAAATAATTAGTAAAATGATTACAATACAGATGTTAAAGACAACAACATGTGTTCACCTGTTGGTTTAGTACACTTGTATTGCTCAAGGAATACCTAAGTCTTGGTAATTAATAAAGAAAAGAGTTTATCTGGCTCACCATTTTTTAGGCTGTACAAAAGCATGGCGTCAACACCTGTTTCTGGTGGGAGGACCTCAGGAAGTTGCCACTCATAGTGGAAGATGAAAGGGAGCACCTGGTGAGACAGGAAGCTGTACCAGTTCCTGCAGGAACTAAAAATGAGAACTCCTTCATTACAGCGAGGACAGCACCAAGCAGTTCATGCAGGATCTGCCTCCATGACCCAAACACCTCCCTTTAGGTTCTCCCCCTATCACTGAGGATCAGATGTCACATGAGACTCTGTGGGGCAAAAGAAACCATATCCAAGTCATAGCCCCTGTCTTGACATGAAAATGTAAAAAAAGTTACATTGTGTGGTCCTATTTGCCAAGCATGGTTCTAAGGACTTAACGTTATTTTTAATTTTGTATTGAAGGATTTTTGTATTTTCTCACAGACAAAAGTATACATAACTGTAGTTACTGTCCAACTCATGGAATTATCTGAAAGTGAACACATCCACATGTCCACTAGTCATGTTAAGATCTGCAGCGTTGACTGGTACCCTTCATGTTCCCTCTCAATCATTAATCCTATCTTCCTCTCTAATGGCAGCTACTGCCCTGAATTCTTATGTCATAAATTAGTTTTGCCTATTTTTGAATTTCAGTTAACTAGAATAATACAGTATATCTTTTATTTCATTTTAGTATGTTCCTGAGATTCACTCACGGTGCTCTGAGTGGATGCAATTCATCCATGTCTGTCACTATAGAGTATTTCATTATATTTTACAATTTAATTATTCATCCCATAGTTAAAGGACTTTGGGATTGTTTATAGTTTTGGACAGTGATGAGTAGTGCACCTAGAAACATTTTTGCATGTTTAAGCTGATTTAATTCTCAAAACACTTCCAAGATTTTATTATTCACATTTTACAGATAAGGAGATTAAGGTATAGGGTTAAGTCACTTGCCCAGAGTCACACAGATATTAAATGGAGGAATCAAGATTCAAGCTCGAGCAGTCTATTGCCAATGGTTAATAGTCTGCTTTTAACTGTTGTACCATGCACTGTATTCTACACACAGCAGACTATTAAAAAGTATGAATAATTATCTTTGGTGCATATAATAGCTTGTGAGAGGCAAAGTGCCAGCATATGCTCCATGTGTAATCAAGAATCTTAAATATCATGATGCCCATACACAAAAAAGAGAGCCTGGGATTTCTCTAACAAGTGCTTCTTTTGTAGAGGATTTGAAATTAATTCATTATCACTCTTGGGCAAAGAGCTATAACTTCATTACTTACATAAATGATACCACCTTGCTGTCAAGACTTCCACTCTTGCTGAAGGGGGAGTTGGGGAGAAACCCTAAATGTGACAATTGATGATAATTCAATTTATTTTAGTTTTAAGTAACTCTTTCATTCTAACTTGGTCTCTTCTGGACAGATTTTTATTCAGTTAAAAATCTAGACTTCCTAGCAGGCACTTCTTCACCCATGGGACCATCACCTCCCATCTTTTGCCCCATAAAGGGAAACTTGGCATTTCCTCAGACAGGATAGAAGGAAGGAGTCCCCAGTCCTTGTGCTTCCTTCTGGACCCTGCAGCTTCCAGTGTAGTTTGGCTGGGCTGGGCCTGGCAGCTGTTAGTTCAGGATCCTTTCTTGTTCTTTAGCCACCATGCTAGCCACTAGGATGCAATCTGTCATTGTTGCCACAACCTACATTCTCAAGTAATCTGTGGCTTTCTCATCCAGCCTCAGACTTCTTTTGGTTCACTAATTCTCTCAGCAGTTTTCATTTCCAGATTCAACACACATGAGAACTTCAGGATCCCCTGCATATCATACCAAAACATGAGGCACCAAAGTGCCAACACAAGCCCCTTTTGCCTGAACGCTACTCTGTTAATTTGTTCTGATCTACATCAGGTTGCCATTTAAATACAGGGCCATGCGAAACTGCCCTCCTCCCACAAGTTATGGCTATTAGGGTTTTCACATTTCTTCAATTATCTCAAACCTCTTTAGGTGTTTCTACTTTGCTCCTGAACTATTCCATACCCATTCACTAGGGTCCACCCCAAAAGGTCAGTCAGAAAACATTTTTCTTAACATTTATATTCCTCATTTTCTCTCTTCTTCCCTCCCAGAATTCAAAGGACTTTCCACTCCTTTATTGTGAAATGGAAATCTTCCTTCTGTCATACCCTCTTTTTTCTTTTCCCATTGCATTCAATTCTTACCTGAGGCCATATTGGCTAAAGAAATGTTAGGAAATAAAAGTAGATGAAGGAAATATTAGGTACCGCTTAAAAACAACGTTATCCCCATGGCACTTCCTTATGAAATTCTGTACTGTTTACAATGTGTATGTGTTGCTTTAATATTCAGCAAAAGTACCCATTTTAACATAATTTATAAACATCAGAAAGAAAGAATTAAATCTTTTTGAAAATATTAATTCATTTCATTTAATTGAACTGCATAAATCTGTCTCAAAAAAAAGTAGGAATAACTAAAGACTATCTTAATTTTACAGGATCCACAGATTTTGGATGTTTCTGCTGACCAAGACAAAATAAAGGTTATGTTGAGTGATCTACAGTATATTCTAGATGATCTTCAAAAACGTGCATTCCAGTATAAATCTTATCAAAAGAATTTTAAGGTAATGGCAGCTCTACACATTTATTTTTTAAATGTATACATAGAAATAGCATTTATGCACAAGCACTTTCAACAGTATGACTGTGAACATTCAATGTTTGGACAGCTATGTGCTAGTAAGTGTGCCATAAACAGTCTCATATATGAAATACAATAGAGCCTCTGGAAGTTGACCACCCAGAGGACTGTAACAGACTAGTCAACACACAGAGGTGATCAATATAGGGAACTAGGTCTACTGTACTGTTACAACAAGTATTTTACTTTCTTGTATATCTTTATATCATATGAAATCATATATAATCAAAACACAGTAAAATCATGCATATGGTATCATACAAAAATCAATACATTTACTGTTTTCCCATGGTTTAATCACTCTTTCTGAAAAAAGAGTCAATTTTGGTCTACTTCTTATTCTTATTACAAATGTAAGTGGAGAAAGCAATTTCAATGCTGGCTATGCTACTCAGCATACATGGGTATTTTTCAATAGCAAATTATTCAACTGCATTATCAGTTGCCTGACATCATCTTCTTTTGGAGTCTCTGCAATTTTCTGTTTCATCCTCACTTTCTTGTTCCACTTTATCAGCAGCTTCATGCACTTTTATGCTCTGTACTTCTGTACTTTGGTCAATATTGCTTGGAAAATGTCTTCTGGGTCAGGTTTATTACAGGTTGCCACCTCATCATCCATGGCATCAAAACCTTCAAAATCTACTCCTTCAAATTCTGCCATAGGAGATGGACTGTTGGATGAGCCCAAACGTTGTGCTCTTGATTTGTGACAAATCCAGCTTTCTTGAAACACTTCTATATCATTTCTGGCTGAACTTTATTCCAAGCAGAACTGACCCAGAGGACAGCATCCACAGTGTTAACTGATGCAGTAGATGAAGTTGCTTCCACAGGTGGACCACAGGTTTGTGTTTTAGTAATGGCCCACTGCAGGAGCTGGGCTGATTAGTGCATTTTAAATGTTTTGATGATTGGTCAAGATGTTGAATTTTTGAGATAGTATTTGGAGGCAGAAATTTCACTGTTACATTTGTGAGATAATTCACTTGTGGGTAGCCAGGACAGTTGCCTACCTGTTTGTAGAATAGATCATTTATTCTTCTTTAATTCTCAGTCATTACCCCTTACCCATTGCTTAAATAGGGTACAAATCATCCATGTGCCTTTTATTTGATCTCCCATTTATAGGGAGGTCTTTGGGCTTCAGGTTCTTGAATGTACGTGGCTTTGCCAATTTACCAATCACCAAGGGCTTTAGTTTTCCCAATTGAGCTAACACAAAGCAGAACGGTGAATTGTTCTTTGGAAAGTTCTCTGCTCTTACATTTTTTACCCTTCATGACAAAGCTCCTCTCTTAAAAGAGTCCACTCAACAGCATTAAACATTTCATCATCTTTGAATCCTCTGTCAAAGTCAAAAAGCTTTTTGGTGAATTCTTCCACAACTTCTACCTTAACTTCATTGGATTCACCACACAAGACTTTCTGGGAGATCTCATTTTGCAGTTTGAATTTCTTGAGCCAACCACTTGTTGCTTGGAAATCTGCTACCTCAAATTCCTGTGTGAATTTTTTAGCAACTTCTTGGATGTCAGCCCAGAGATTTAGGTATTAACTTCCCCCATTTGTTTAAACCAGCTTAATGGGACTTCATTGACTTCATCAAGGGAACTTTTCCTTCTTTTCCACTGTACATCTCTGCTTTAATTACCATATCTCTCCAAGTACTAATGTTTGCGTTTTTGGATGTTGCTAAAATCTTACTTACTCACACCAAAATGTTTCACTGTTTTTCTTTGGCTGCTGCTTTCCAGAAAATGTAGATTAATCTTTCCCCTTCAATGTCAGCTCTTTGAGCTCTTTCCTTTGGGCCATAATGTCTTAATTAACTGAAATATTTTTCATCAATTGTAGGATGTACCTACAATTCAGACCACTCCTTCACATTGAAAAAATCTTCCACAACATGTGTAAACAATAGGACATTAGGCCTAATCCAACACTTGATAATAATAAAACATGAAAAAAGACCTTATGCTAAAGAAAAAATAGTTCAACTAAAGGGCAAAGCCAACATCTTCTACCTCTTGGTGTAGAGTGGACTCAACTTGTCAAGTTACAGAGGGTAAATTAATATTGTCTGACATAGTACAAGTGGTCAAGATACAATTTACATTGCTAGTCAATATACAGAGGTCAGTGTTCCAGTCTATGAAAATTGGTTCAACTTAAGGAGGTGGTCAATGTAGGGAAGTGGTCAACTATAGAGATTCTATTGTATGACGTATTCTCTGCCTTTGATTAGTACACTTATAACACAAAGTATCTTTCTTTCTTTCTTTCTTTTTTTTTTTTTTTGAAGATAGTTTTACTATGTTGCCCTGGGTAGAGCGTATGGTGTCATAGCTCACAGCAACCTCAAACTCCTGGGCTTCTCTTGCCTCAGCCTTCCAAGTATCTGGGACTACAGGCACCAGCCACAATGCCTGCCTATTTTTTGGTTGTAGTTGTCATTATTGTTTGGCACGCCTGGGCTGGATTTGAACCTGCCAGCTCTGGTGTACGTGGCCAGCACCCTAGCCTCAGAGCTATAAGCGCCGAGCCCAAATGTAATTTCTATGTTAAAATATATGTGGATTTTTTAATGTGGTGATTTAAAGCCCTCTCATCCTTTTTTAAGTAAGATTGAAATTTCTTTCAGATCCATATATGTTATGATTTCATGATTATTTTCTGATTTGCCCTGCTTTTATGCCATTTTGATGAAGATGAGATTTCCAGTTAAGGCTGGGGACAAATAGGTCTGAAATGGCAGATTTGAAAGGCTGAAAGACATGTCTCAGAAAATTAAAAGGGCAAGAGATGCAAGTGCTTTGACAAGTTTTTTATAGAGACTAATAAGAAAAGAGAATAGAAAAGAAAATATCCCTGTGGTCAAAACCAGGACAATGAATATGCTTTTGATCTCTCCAAAAGTCTTAACAGATTATGCCTGAACCTCACTTGAAAATGTGTCTGTGTCTTCCAAAGCCCCAGATGAATGGCCAGACAGTGACCTGATGCGCAATCTGTTATAGGAGCCAGCAATTGGTAGAGCTTTATGAAAAATAATGAGCTTGATACCAGGCAAAGAGGCAAGAAGTTTGTGTATGACAGAACTAGAGTTTAAAGTTGTTCCCGTATAGGGTTATCTATCTGCAAGTTAAGAAAATACATAGCAGGAGGAGGAAAAGGAAGAAACACTGCTTGATAAAAAGCTACAACTAACATGTGAACACTCCTTGAGTCAGAAAAAAATAGCACTGGTCTTGTCAAGATGTTGGAGTATGAAGCCCCAGCCCTTGCTTTCCCACTTGGACATACTGCTTCAACAGCAATACATGGACCAATATTTGTCAGAAATACAGAGACAAATTGTAATTGCCTTGCACCCTAGGCAGGCGAGTATGAAAGCAGCTGCACTGAAGCCAGTAGGATAATTTATGGTACCCTTTCACTATAATCTCCAGTCCCAGGACAGTGCCACATGATTAAGAGAAAGCTCCCAAATTCTGGGAGACTGGTTATTATGTGCACTGTTCAGATTTCGGTGGGGGGTTGAAAGGGGGCCTGCCTGAGACACTGGTTTCTGTCTTGCCTGAATCTGAGTGTGCACAGGGATAGGTCCCAGGTTGGGAGGAATTGAGAACAAAAGCAACAGTTTGGACTAATTTGCATTCACTGGCCACAATTCCTCCCACTGATTTAGCACCAAAAAGCAAACAACAACTTTCAAATCCCTGCTCTGCCTGGAGAGAGAAAGATTTGGAGGAGCTATCCAATACTACCAGTGTTTGGTGGGCTACCTAAGGGACTAGATTCTACATTCTCTATATCCATCTTAGAGTGCTGACAGAGCCCAGCATATTCTATTTAGCTGGGCTGCTGAGAACAAAGGCAACAATTTTGGACTAATACATACTCACTTATAGGGCCTTTCCCCATGGTTAACATTACACTACCTGGAATATCACAGATCCTAGATTCCCTTTTGTGGGGGCAAAGAGAAGAATAAAACATACATTAAATGTTCACACTTTCTGGTGGAACTGGTTTCTGTCTCTCTTGCCTGTATCAGAGTTCTGATGGCACCCAACATATTCTAAAGGCCAGTGAGAAAAAAATGCAAAGACCTGAGTGAGAGATGTACTGCTGCTCCAGATGATCCACATACAAAAAACAGACACCAAAGAGAACAAGAGACTATAAAGGAAGGAAGGAAGGAAAAGAAAGAAAGAGAGAGAAAGAAAGAAAAGAAGGAACTGGTGAATCTTGCAATTAGAAATTTAAGTGCACAATTCCAGAGAAGGCACATTCATAAAGATTTGAGAAGCCCCAGAATCTGAAGATGGGTTGATTGGTGAAGATCTTCCCCTGTAATAAAACAAGTTGTAAAGACTGGGAGAAATGGCTATTTTTTCATATGCAGAAATGTCAACAGAAAGTGTCAAAGAATACAAAGAAAGAGGGAAATGTAGTCCAAAAGGGGGACAAAATAAATTTCTATAAACCAGCCCCAAAGGAATGAAGGTTTATGGATTAATTGACAAAGAATTCAAAATAGCACTCACAAATGTGCTTCACAAAGTCAGGGAAATGATACATAAACAAAATGAAAGTAGTTCAACATAGAGATAGAAACCCAACATTTTGAAGCTGAGGAATACAATAACTGAAATGAAAATTTTCCTAGGTGAGTTCAATAGCAAAATTGATCAGGCAAAAGAATCAGTGAACTTAATGGTAGAGCATTTGAAATTATCCAGTCAGAGAAGCAAAAAGAAGAAAATAATGAGAAAGTTTAAGGGACTTATGGGATACCATTAAGCAGATCAATACACATATTATGAGGGTCCCTGAAAGAGAAGATAGATGAGAGAAAAGTTCGTTAAAAAAAAATAATGGGTGATAATTTCCCAAAGCTGAGGGAGAAAAGGAGCTTCCAGATTCAAGAATCCTAAAATTTTCCAAACGGAATGAACCCAAAGAAGTCCACACTGAAATAGATCATAATCAAAGTGTCAAAGTTACAAAATGAGCCAGGATCATCTTGTCCTACCAGCTAGCAAAGAAGCTATCAAAATGTATTAGGGTTGTAACAAAAAGAATTGGGGAAACAATCTTCAGAGGCTTCCAGTGGCTCAAGATGGAATGAATTGAGCATAAATAAGAGTAAATACAATTTACATCTTTTGTATTAACCTGGATTTTTTAACCATTATGACCTCATGGATTTTTTTTTCAGGTTAATGTGGGGGTACAAACAATTAGGCTACAATGTTTGCATTTGTTAGGTAGAGTCCCTTTTGTATTTGTGCCCCACACCCAAGAGGTGTGCCATATACCTTTACATTGTTCCCATTAAGTGGGAGCACACCAATCCCTTCCCATCTCATAAGAGTTGAAATGCATTCTTCTTATTAAAGTATCACAAGAAAGGAAAAGCAAGTCTCCAAAATGTACTCAATACTAATATTAAACCAGTAGATGATCTAATATATGCCCACATAAGAGAAAAACTCAATTCAATTCAAATTCAGGGAGGGGAATGATGGAGGGGGGAGAAGGGAAGGGATTTGTATACAATCCATGAGGATATAAAAAAGTAAGAAACCAGGCTATCCTCACCATGTTAAGCTTTGCCATCTTCCTCACCAGCTACTTGAAGAGCCATCTTCTTCTTCCATCATCTAAGTGCAGAAGCCCTAAGGAAATCAGTGCCTCTAATGACTCATCCATTTTCTTAAAAAAAGGATCCTACATCTGTGCATGTATGATCCAACTCAAGGAAGAATGCTTATGGTACTCTAACAATACATAGTATTTATGTCTTTAGAGAGTACCTAAGGAAATATAAAGAGATATATTTTGTTACTCAATTGGTAATTATAATATATGTTGGGGTTTGTAGAGGTTTTATTTTTCATTTATTTCTCTCTTATTTTCTTAGGACCCACATTCTGCCAAGTATTCATTGTATCAAGAATTACTAATAGGTTATTATGAAACTAATTTATACATTTTATATGAAAGCTATAACCAAATAGCCTAAGAATGTGGGGATGGGGGAGGGAGAAGGGAGGGGGAAATGGGTGGAGGGAGGGGGATTGGAGGGACCATTTTTGAGGTCTATCTTACAGGGGTACAAGTGAAACTCTCTAAGAGTAGAATCAGAACGTTTTAAAACTATAACTGAGAAAATGACATGAAGGCTGT
>CAUYQV010119099.1:0-32629 GCA_963574575.1 Galagoides demidoff
GTTTTGATATAATGACTAAGCAAATGACATGAAATCTATGTTAACCAGCTTGATGAAAGTATTTCAAATTGTATATGAAAACAGTACAATGTACCCCATGTTTGCATTAATGTATACAGCTATCAATTAATAAAAAAAAAAAAAGAAAAGAAAACAGCCGGGCGTTGTGGCAGACACCTGTAGTCCTAGCTACTTGGGAGGCTGAGGCAAGAGAATTGCTTAAGCCCAAAGAGTTTGAGGTTGCTGTGAGCTATGATGCCATAGCACTCTACCAAGGGTGACATAGTGACACTCTGTCTCAAAAAAATCAAATAAAACAGAAATGTGTAAGACTGAGACTAACCAGAACTATTCTAGTTTGAGCCACACACACACAAAAGAAAGAAATGTATAAGACTAAACATTTTGTTAGAATAATCTAATTACTAAATTTATAATAACATAATTTACAAGGTAAATAATCTGAAAACTGTGTAACCGTTTATAATACCTTAACCATCACAAAATATGTGTTTACTATGATAATAATGTAAAAAACAACTAAATCAGAACACAGGTAGATAGTATATGCTAGACAGGCACCCCTCCCATAATGCCCCCCAAAAAAGACCAAAGAAGACAGCAGCTTCAAAGAAGAGTGAACATTTGAGCTGAACCTTGAAGGAGAGAAAAAGAGATACAGGCACTTCAGGCAAAAAGAATAGTACATATATGCCTGGCAGAAAAGGAGTAAAAGGACTTGGAATAACTAAAAAATGACATGAAGTTTGAAGCCGTCTAGAACCCAGGGTTTCATAGTGGAGAAGAGAGGATTTGAAGAAAAAGACACTGACATGGCTAGTAGAGCAATATGAGGTTAGAGACCATGTCCTAAGAGCAAGGTCAACACATGCAGCAGACAAAAAATGTTCATCAAGGTCAGGTGCAGTGGCTCATGCCTATAATCCTAGTACTCTGGGAGGCCGAGGCAGGTGGATTGCTTGAGCTCAGGAGTTCAGAGACCAGGCTTACACAAATTGAGACCCTGTCTCTAAAAACAGCCAGGTGTTGTGGCAGGTGCCTGTAGTCCTAGCTACTTGGGAGGCTGAGGCAAAAGGATCATTTGAGGCCAAGAGTTTGAGGTTGCTGTGAGCTATGATGCTACAGCACTCTCCCAAGAGTGAGAAAGTAAAATTCTGTCTCAAAAAAACCCAAACAAACAAAAAATGTTCATCAAATTGATAAAACAAACTAGCATGTACCTCTGGTAATTATCTACTTAACTTTACAACTAAGCTCCAAATCACACTTCAACTACCTACCTGCTGCAAAGTCTTTTCACAATGAAGGCATGCTGTTGAGACCTGGGACAACAAAATAGTCATATCTTCTTGTTGTTGCCTGAGCCAAATGAGTTTTTCACGAACATGAGCATCAACAACACTTAGAGCCATTTCTTCTTGACGACACAGAGTTTCATGTAGATCAGAAAAATAAGCTCGGACACATGACCGGGCATTCTCTGCAGTACCTGGTACCTATACAGACAAGTTTTAATCGATTGTAAACTTAACAAAGATTTTATATGTAAAATATTAGAAATTTAATATAGATTGCATAGATCTATATTAAATTCCAAAATTTAAATTTCCATGCTAGATCTTCAACATAGACTTTAGATATCCAACATAAATGACATCTCAAACCAAATGGAGTGCCTAATCCCCAGTCTACCCCAATATCCCTGTACTTCCTCACAAACAGTTACTGTATTTCAAATTCTCTTGCACAACGAATTTTAAGTTCAATGAAGAGACTTTTTTAAAAAACTTACTTCCAGTACTGGCACATTGTAATCGTTTAATAAATATTTCCTGGAAGGTGAAAAGGTAAAAAGAAAAAATAAGCAGGTAAAAAAGGAAAAAAAAATCCATACATGTTCTGTGTGAGCCATTCCAATTCCATCTTCCACAATTTGTTCTCCTCCTTCAATGTGCTGAACAATTCCAACTAATTTTCTGGAATAATCTGAGATTTCCTCAGTGAAAGTCCGTATGCAGTGAGCCATATCTAAAATTGATGCTCGGATCTGATTAGCTTCTGGTTCCAATACTGAATGCTACAAAATGCAACATAATTATAGAAAATAACTCATACACTGACGAATGATATAAAAAAAAAATTAAATCCTTTCATTAATACAAAGAAATATCAGCCAAAAGTGGCTTTCATAACACATTTAGAAAAAGCACAGCATGGCTCAGTGCCTGTAGCTCAAGTGGCTAAGGCACAAGCCACATACACCAGAGCTGGCGGGTTCAAATCCAGCCTGGGCCTGCCAAACAATGACAACTACAACCAACAAATAGCCAAGTGTTGCGGCGGGCTACTTGGGAGGCTGAGGCAAGAGAATTGCCTAAGCCCAGGAGTTGGAGGTTGCTGTGAGCTGTGATGCCACAGCACTCTCCCCAGGGCAACAGCTTGAGGCTCTGTTTCAAAAGAAAAGAAAAAGCACAACATAACAAATTAAAAAACACCAACTCACTTTTACTTCTTCATAGGAAAACTACTTGTATCACAAACAATTAATTTAAAAATGTGGAAATCCATTTATTATTAAACAAGAGACCAAGAGATTACTTCTAAAATTATAATCATAATAGTTTATAATCTGGTAGACACAAATATCGTCAAAATAATCCAGTGTGTTATGAAAACATGCAAACAAAGAAGAGAATTTTTATTTCCCACTGGAGAACTATTTTGCAGTAAACAAAGAATCAAGAGGCCTCTCTAAAATGACATTACGACATTCAGAAATTAAATGTCTCCCTAATCAAAATGAAAAAAAGAAATTAAATCTATCATTTCTTTTCATGCAACCAAGCTCAATTCATTCATCACCTAATTCTTCTTCAATCCCTTTTATATAAACAACCAGGTCATAAAAATAAGTGAAAGCTGGTAACTAGAGTTATCTAATTCAATTAAATTCATACCTTGTGACCTTGGTGTTTTCCATATTCTTTGCAGACACAGCACATGAGTGGGCTAGTTTGACAACCTTCTTCCAAGCAAACAAACTCAATGGCATGCACCTGGTGCTGAGAGCACATGGTTTTCTCATGTGGTTTATCAGCAAGAGGCACTCTTCTATGCTTTGCTAATGTCTTTGTAGAATGCGTAACTTGGGAACACTCTGAGCACAAATGAGTTGCACACACAGTACAGTATACAGATGCAACATGAGTTTCATCTTCATCGCAACGAATGATGCTCTGACAAACAAAAAAATAATGCCTTAGAATTGAACCCAACCAGTATAAGATGACAAATTTTAAAATATGGAAACCCATAATCTTTTCTAACTGACTAGCCTTTATATATGAAAATATACCATTAAGCATGATGGTCACTCAGTATGCATCTGAAGATATATTTATTTCTATGAGTAAGTGAGAGGCTATTTCTAAATTTGACTGTCAATATATGTTATAAATTAGAGGTCAAAAACAAAATTATTCTCACAATGCAAAGATCTTTTCTACCACTTTACTAAACCATGGTTAGAAATCTTTTTATAGGCTCGGCGCCTGTGGCTCAATCGGCTAAGGCGCCAGCCATGTACACCCAAGGTGGCGGGTTCAAATCCCCAGCCCGGGCCCACCAAACAATGACAGCTGCAACCAAAAAATGGCCGGGTGTTGTGGCGGGCGCCTGTCATCCCAGCTACTTGGGAGGCAGAGGCAGGAGACTCGCTTGAGCCCAGGAGTTGGAGGTTGCTATGAGCTGTGATGCCATGGTACTCTACCCAGGGGGATAGCTTGAGGCTCCGTCTCAAAAAAAAAAAAAAAAAAGAAATCTTTTTATAAGACTTTATAAGACTAAAAACATCTGATATTAAATATTATCTATCCCCATTGCCTTAAATGTTACTTTACATGATGATACATAGAAAAGACAAAGGCATAAATACTACTTAGATAATCTGGGAGATGCATCAGAAATAACTTTGAGACTTTCATAGATATAGATTCCCAGACTCCAACCTAAAAAATTCTTATTTTAAGAGGTTCTGGATGAAACCTGGACTTGTATATTTTTTTCTAAATATACACAAGTATATTCTGATAGCTCCACAGGTGAATCTAATGTACAATTTAAGCAAATTCAAAAAATATTTAAAACTTAGATGTAATTTTATCTCTAATTTTCAACAAAGACTAAAATATATTTCAAGTAAGTAAAAAATTACATGTCAGATAATCAAGAATGACTTTAACAATTTGCTGAATATTAAAAGGCCATAACTGGAAAGATTTGGTATAAAATTTTTCAGAAGTAAAAATTAGAAAACACATTGATGATGTCATTAATACATTAAATAAAAGAGAATCAAAGTTGAGCAGTTTTGTTTGTAATTATGACAAATGTGTACATCTACCATAAAAAATTCATGTCTTCTGCTTTCTAGACCTGACAAATAAAAAATTTACAAGGTCATTTCATCTCTTATAGCTCAGTAGCTAGGGCGACAGCCACATACACCAGAGCTGGCAGGTTCGAACCCAGCCCAGGCCTGCCAAACAACAATGACAACTACAAATAACAACAACAACAACAAAAGAGCTGGGTGTTGTTTCGGGTGCCTGTAGTCCCAGCTGGGAGGCTGAGGCAAGAAAATCACGTAAGCCCAAGAGTTTGAGGTTGCTGTGAGCTGTGACACCACAGCACTCTACCAAGGGCGGCACAGTGAGACTCTGTCTCAAAAAAAAAAAAAATTTATAAGATCAACATTAGATAACAGTCTATCAAACATCTTTTTTTTTTTTTTGAGACAAATTTTGCTATGTTGCCTGGGCTAGAGTATAACATCATAACCCACTGCAATCTCACATTACTGGACTCAAGCAATTCTCCTGCTGCAACTTTCTGAGTAGCTGCGACTACAGAAACATACCACCACACCCAGCTAATTTTTCTATTTTTAGGAAAGATAGGGTAGTGCTCTTGCTCAGGCAGGTCTCAAAACTCCTGGCCGCAGCAATCCTCTGGCCTGGCCTCCCAGAGTGCGAGGATTACAGGTATGAGCCACAGTGCCCAGTCCATAATGTCTTTTTACATAAAGATAAAAGATACAGCCACATAATGTCCATAATGATATAGTCCATAATGTCTGTTTACAAAAAGATAAAGGATGCAGATATAGTTTGAAATTCATTTCACTGATTCACTTTAATATAAAAAAATCATAACCTGGCTGAAGCACCTGTAGCTTAGTGAGTATGGCGCTGGCCACAACACCAAGGCTGGCGGGTTCCAGCTCGGCCCCGACCTGCTAAACAATAATGACAACTGCAACCAAAAATAGCCAGGCGTTGTGGTGGGTGCGTATAGTACCAACTACTAGAGAGACTGAGGAAAGAGAATCGTGTAAGCCCAAGAGTCTGAGGTTGCTGTGACCTGTGAGGCCATAGCATTCAACCAAACACAACATAGTGACACTCTGACTCAAAAGGAAAAAAAAGAAATCATCACCTAATAAAAGGGAACTGGAAATCAATCTAACACTTTTTTCCTTAATATGAAATATGTAGTTTTAAAGTTGACCACCAAAATCATTAACTGTTATTTACTATAAATGTTCTTAATATTTATAAGTCTAAGAAAAACCTATGTCCTGTATTATATAGCTATGTGACAATTCTTTAAGTACTAAAAATATATTTTAACATTGTTAAAATCTAGTGTTAATGAATTTTTCTAATATTTATTAGACATCTGGCCATCTGGATAGAAATTTTATCGACACATAATTTGACCTTTTCTTGATGGTATTTATTAGTAGTAATTCCATCAGAAGCTATTGCTAACTTTAAGGCATTTTACCTCAACACTAAAAGGCATCTTTCATGGACTTTTTCTTTCTTTCATTGTACTTTACTATCGACTGATTTACATTTGTGTCCTCACTGTAATGTAGCTTATACATCTTACTCATCTATCCTCTTACTCTTTTCACTTTATTCTTGGATAGAAAGAATGAAATTATGATAAGTAGAAAAGTTTGATAAACATAGTTTAGACATAGTATTTTTAAAGAATTCAAGTTTTACTTTTACTTCTGTTGGGAACACTGTGGCCTTTAGCACAGTAAAGTAATGAAAAGTTGTGTTTCTAGACATCTACCTGCTGTGGCTCAGCGCCTGTGGCTCAATTGGCTAAGGCGCCAGCCATGTATACCTAAGATGGCGGGTTCGAATCCCCAGCCCGGGCCCGCCAAACAACAACGATGGCTGCAACCAAAAAATGGCCAGGCGTTGTGGCGAGCGCCTGTGGTCCCAGCTACTTGGGAGGCAGAGGCAGGAGACTCATTTGAGCCCAGGAGTTGGAGGTTGCTGTGAGCTGTGATGCCATGGCACTCTACCCAGAGGGATAGCTTGAGGCTCTGTCTCAAAAAAAAAAAAAAAAGAAATCTACCTGCTACCTGCTGGCTCAACACCTGTAGCTCAAGCAGCTAAGGCACCAGTCACATACCAGAGCTGGCAGGTTCGAATCCAGCCCAGGCCTGCCAAACAACGACAACTACAACCAAAAAGTATCCAGGCATTGTGGTGGGCACCTATAGTCCCAGCTACTTGGGAGGCTCAGGCAAGAGAATCACTGAAGCCCAGGAGTTGGAGATTGCTGTGAGCTGTGATGCCACATCATTATACCTATGGTGACAGCTTCAGGCTCTATCTCAAAAAAAAAAAAAAAAAAAGAAATCTACCTCCTGAAGAAGAGGTGATACCATACTATTAATGACAAATACTTTAAATTAAAAAAAAAATCCATGCTTATAACAAATATTTCACCAAGTTCAATAAATACCTCTCCAGATATCCCAATGGCTTCTTCTGCAGCTCCATACTGACCAATATGTCCATTCTGCAATCGTTCCAAAAGCTCCAATAAAGCAAAATTTTTTTTCAATCCCCAGACACCTGAATCTCCTAGAATATAAAAACAAAATCTAACAAAATAGAATATTAATCTTACCCCATACCGCAAAAGTAATTTCTATACCATACATAGTCATTAATGTCTAAATTTTAAAAATTCAAATTTTCCCCATTTTCTTTTCATGACAGAACAATTGCTTTGTTAATGTTCTCTTTAAAAAACAGAAGAACCCAGGTGGCACCTGTGTTTCAAAGGAGTAGGGTACCGGCCCCATACACAGAAGGTGGCGGGTTCAAACCTAGCCCCGGCCAAAAAAATGCAACAACAACAACAACAACAAAAAGAAGAACCCATCAGCATTCCAAGTAGAATCATACTTTAAAATTCTATTATTTTTCTATCATTTAGTTTTATAAATCATATTTTGTCACTGACATACCGTATGCACTAAAACATTAAGTGCTTTCAAACATTTTTTATAGCAACCCACATTAAGAAGCACATTTTACACTGCAACCCAGGATAACACACACACACAATTCCTAAGCCTATAAATAAAATCCAGAACCTTTAGCAGTTAGAAGGAGTATCTGTTACTGAGAGTTTTGAGAGCTTCTAATACCATCTGACGTAGCTGCCACCTAAATGAATAAATACATAAAAGGATGATAGTGTCATTACCTGCAAGGCTCCTCTTCCTCTTGACTCCTTTTTTCTTAAATTTTTTATTTATTTGAGACAGAGTCTAACTATGTCGCCCTCGGTAGAGTACCATGGCGTCCCAGCTCACAGCAACCTCAAACACGGGCTTTAGCGATTCTCTTGCCTCAGCCTCCTGAGTAGCTGGGACTACAGGTGCTCACCACAACACCTGGCTATTTTTTTGTTGCAGTTGTTATTGTTGTTTTAGCTGGCCTGGACTAGGTTCAAACCCACCAGCCTCAGTGTATGTGGCCAGCGCCATAACCAATGTGCTATGGTTGCCAAGTCCTCTTTTCTTAAATTAACAACAAAAAAAAATTTCCTATTGTGACTCTCATAAAAATAAAACTAGGCTAAATATGTTTCTCTGACTTCTGTGACCTCATTTCCAAAGTACACTATGCAGCTCACCTGGTGTTTCTCCCTCAGCCTTGCCCTACAAAGCTTTCTCTTTAATTTTTAACATGTACTCTACACAAGCTGAGTTCTATGTATGCTACTTATATAAAGGTTAAGAAGGTTAAAAATCATTTTAAAATACAGCCTTAACAATTTTCCAAATATTTGAACATTATATAATGAATCTAAACATGTAAATTTCTAGCAGTAGCTGAGTACTATACCAAATACACTACTTCATGTTTCTGTAATGTCAAAACAACACTATAATTGCAATGGCTTACCACAACAAAGACTTTTTGCTTATGTAACATCTCAGGGGTTGGGTAAAACAAGACTGCACCCCACTGTCCATGGCCAAGGATACAAACTACCCAGCCTCCAACCACCTAGAACACTTCACTGTAGCAAAGAGAAGGATTTCCATCAAACCATCATAAACCTCCTCTTAACAACTTCAACTTGGAAGTTAACACCTCAATTCTTCTCACATTTCACTGGTTAAATGGAAATCACCCAGCCATCCTAACTAGAAGAGGGCAGGGAAGTATAATTTCACCATGTTAAGAGAACCAGAATATTGCTGAACAGTTCTATAAACTACTTATATACTCTAGGACTGGAGAGAAATTCTAATTATGACTTTAACATTAATAATAGTCTTCTTTTACAGAGAGAAATTAAAAATGATTTTTCTTCTTTCTACTTTTATATTTTTTAATTTTCTACAATGTATATAGACATTAATTTTATAATACATTTAAAATTAGACTTTTTTTTTTTTGAGACGGAGCCTCAAGCTATCCCCCTGGGTAGAGTGCTATGGCATCACAGCTCATAGCAACCTCCAACTCCTGGGCTCAAATGAGTCTCCTGCCTCTGCCTCCCAAGTAGCTGGGACCACAGGCGCCCGCCACAACGCCCGGCCATTTTTTGGTTGCAGCCATCATTGTTGTTTGGCGGGCCCAGACTGGGGATTCGAACCCACCACCTTAGGTGTACATGGCTGGCGCCTTAGCGGATTGAGCCACAGGCGCTGAGCCTAAAATTAGACTTTTTAAAAAAGAATAAAATCCAACTATGTCAAAGGTCACTAACATATATTCCACAGCCTGGAATCACATTTAAAATCAAATCTACAAATTATAGTAATTACAATCTCTAAGACAGAATTATTTTTGGCCAGGCACAATGGCTTACACCTATAATCCTAGCACCCTGGGAGGCCAAGGCAGCTAGTTTGTCTGCAAGAACTTAGGAGTTTGAAACCAGCCTGAGCAAGAGTGAGACCCCTTCTCTACTAACAACAGAACTAGAGGCTAAGGCAAAACAATCACTTGAGCCTAAGAGTTTGAGGTTGTGAGCTCTGATGACATCAAAGCAACTCTAACCAGGGCAACAGAGTAAGACGCTCTCTCCAAAAACAAAAAATAAAAAAAAGACAGAGCTATTTTTAATGTTGATGGTGATAACAGTCACATATTTCAACTTATGACTAATCATTCCCTGTCATAAATGTCAAGTCTGGCTAAACATTGAGGATGATAACTCCCATACACCCCCCACCCCACACACACACACTGTGGTATTAATATGGAAAAGGTAAAGTACTCTTCAAAAAGATGGAACGGGTTGGATGCAGTGGCTCACACCTGTAATCCTAGCACTCTGGGAGGCCAAGGCAGGTGGATTGCCTGAACTCAACAGGTTTGAGACCGGCCTGAGCAAGAGCAAGACTTCCTCTCTTGAGCCCAAGAGTTGGAGGTTGCTGTGAGCTACTGAGGTAGGATAAGAAACCCCCCGTAGGCTCAGCACCTGTGGCTCAAGTGGCTAAGATGCCAGCCACATACACCCAAGGTGGCAGGTTCAAATCCAACCCGGGCCTGCGAACAACAATGACAGCTGCAACCAAAAACAAAATAGCTGGGCATTATGGCAGGCACCTGTGGTCCCAGCTACTTGGGAAGCTGAGGCAGAAGACTAGCTTGAGCCCAGGGGTTGGAGGTTGCTGTGAGCTATGATGCCACAGCACTCTACCCAGGGGGACAGCTTGAGGCTCTGTCTCAAAAAAAAAAAAAAAGAAAGAAACCCCCTGTAACCCCTTGCCCTTGCTTGGAAGAAGTAAGTAAAGTAGCTAAAATAAAAAAAAATTAAAGAACAAACAGAGTAGCCGCCAGCACGACACCACAATTATTGCCCGACCCACTGTTCAGAGTAAAATTGTTTCCCCACTCAGTTTTGTTATCTGTGACTTGTGATCTGTGACTGTTTTAAGTGCAAGTGCTGTAATGCTTTTGTAACAAACTGATGACAAAAATAGGTTGGTTGCTTGCTTGATTGCTGGCTGGATTGTATGTAGTCCCTGATAGTAGAGATAATTTACCGTATATAAACCCTTCCCTTTTCATGGCCTGTGCTGTTCCCTCTATATCCACATAGAGGAAGAGTCGGTTGGCCAACCTAATAAAGATTCCTAAAATTGGCTTTATTTAATTGATGTTTCTGGTGGTCCTTTAAAAAATCTCACACTCTGTAACATCTGGAGGCCCCAGCGAGATTTCCAGGGATTTTCCCTGGAGTGGGACCACCTAGACAAACCAGGCGTGATCAGGGACAGCCCAGTCTCTTTCCGGGGGGGGCCACTGAGAGACGTACCTCAGCCCCAGACTGAGGCCGACCCAGACCCTTGGGTTCAACTCTCTTTAAATTAAATACAATTACAAGAAAGGAAGGACTCATCTGGGTCTAGGTTCTTACCGGTAAGTCTGTCAAAGATCACATATGTGGCCGGACGCGGCTCAGCAATGGTCTGGGGGCTCGATAGGGAGCCCAGGTCGGACCTATTATAGGTTGAATGTGAGTGAATGGTGTGTGCTGAGGGGAAGCAGTCCTAGTCCATGACCCTGTCATATGGCTAAGTGGCAAAATTGGTCCTCAGGTTGTGCTCTGGTCCATGACTATCATATAGCTAAGTGGTGAAATCGACCCTCAGGTCAACCCAGTATGGGATTTACAGGGCCCAGCCTACTGCCAAGACAGGGCTTAAAAAGGTGGACAAGGCACAACCCTAGTGTATTCTTTGTTTCATGTCATCTGTTTAACGTGTCATTTTTCATAGTTTGTAACTTGTCTTACAAAAGATTGGACTCATCTACAGTCAGATTCTGTTGAACACATAATTTCTTAGGTTTCTGATTTTTTTTATAAGGAACTCCTTCTGATTTTCATCCTGAAGAAATCTGTTTCTTTACCTTTCTTTTAGTTTGTTTACTATGACCCCAAGAGATCCACCACTGTCATTTGATCTCTTTACCCTATATTATTTGTTGGATTATATTAGGGGTTGCTGGCATAGGGTTTACTATCAGAATGTACACCATGACTCCTGTGTCACGGACTCATAATGAAAGAATTGCACTGGCTGGGTCCTATCTAATTATTATGACTATTTTTGCTCTAATCTATTGGTGAATGCCCCCATTAAGGTTGGCCCTTACTCTTTTTTCTACAATAGGACAGGTCCTTCCTGAGGAAGTTAGGTCCCTTTTTAAACATTTTTACCCCCCAGTTCATTGCTTGTTTTGTAAAACTCTTATAAGGCGTTACTATTGTCTTCCCCAACAACCTCATTGTTCTTTTAACGGCAGAGATAGACATACCTCTGAAAGAGGAGCTTATGTATGGCATCTGCCAGGGTGCTGGACACAAGGATGTCATAACTTGCAAGAAAATAGTTGGATTAATTTTATTAATCAGTATAATTCCTTGGTGGATCCAAAATTTCCATCCAATAGACTTGTTAGTCCACCTATTCTTTCATCCCTTCCCCTTTCCCACTGGGGCAGGACATAGGAGAATAACTGACTCCTGTCCTGTTGATATAATAAGGGGAGTATTTGTTCTCCTGAGAGCATATTGGGATCTTTCAATCCTTTATGCCTCTTATATTGTTTACCCAATACTCCATCAGCTTTTGGCACCATTGGACTCTTGAAACCCACCCCTTTTAACCTAACCCCCCTCCCCCATTTACCTAGGAACAGAAACAAGTCATTGAAGATACAGGTTCAAACCCTCCAAGACTTGGCTAGTATAGCATTATTAGAACTCTTAGCAAAAAAGGCTTTTTAACTTCTACCTAAATCAGGGGCCTAACTATCACGGATCAATAGATCATCAATTGCACTAGGAAAGGTTATTATAGATTTATTATAAAACATGGGACAGTCATCCTCTGCAAATACCCCCATTTCTTGAAAATTTTGAAGATTTTAGACAAAGAGCTCTCTTTTATGGATACAAAGTTAATGTTCTTTTTTTTTAAAGAACTTTATGTGAATTAGAGTGGCCTACTTTCGGAGTAGATTGGCCCTCTGAGGGTACTACAAATCTCCGCATAGAGTATTGGGTCAAGAGGATTATTTTTGAAAACCCAGGGCACTCGGACCAAATTCCTTCTACTTTAGCATGGATTGTTACTTGTATTGATGATCCACCCTATCTGAAAATGTGTACAAAGAATAAAAGGAATAAAACTTTTCTACTAAACCAACCTTGAAAAGCCCCGAATCAGAAGGGGGGCTGAGAGAAAGATAAGGGAATTGTAGGAACAAAAGGGAAATTGTATCTGGTTTTACAGGATAGTTCTGATGACTGGGAACTTTCTGGATCCATAGGAAGACACTCTCCACATGCTCCTATAGCTCCTGAGCCAGATCCAGAACAACCCCCAACTTCCCCACCTGCCCCAGGTCAATGAACTCCAGACCATGTACCCAGCCCCCTACATACTCGAAGTGGGCATCCCTACCAAGCTACCCCTAGTAAAACTGACCCTTTACCTGAGGCAGGCTCACGGGCTCAACCACCCCCTGTCCCTATTCTGCCCTCACGGCAGACATTCAACCTACAGCCAACAGGGATACAGTCCCATTCTTGGTTTATGCTCTTTTCACTACTAGTGACCTTTATAATTGGAATCAGCAGAATCCATCCTTTTCTGATCAACCCCAGGCTTTAATTTCTTTACTAGAATCAGTATTTTATACCCACCAGCCAGCCTGGGATGACTGTCAACAGCTGTTGCAAATGTTGTTCACCTCAGAGGAAAGGGAAAGAATTTTGAGGGAAGCATGGAAGCACGTTTTGGGGCACAATGACCAACCTACCACTGACCCTGAAGAAATATGGGTGGTTTTTCCCAGCACAAGACCATCTTAGGACCCTAACATGGATGCAGGTAAGGGGGCTCTCATCAATTATGGCCGGACTCAGCTGAAGGGGCTCAGGGGTGCAGCCCAGAAGCCCACCAACCTCTCTAAGGTGACTAAGACTATTCAGAGGTCAGATGAGACACCTGTCGCCTTTTTAGAGTGGCTAATGGAGGCCTATAGGCTATATACGCCAATAGACCAGGAAGCTCCTAAAAACAAGAGGGCCATTATTATTGCTTTTGTCTCTCTGTTGGCCCCAGATACAGAGAAAAAGTTTCAGAGAATTGAAGGTTTTGAGGGAAAGCTCCTATCTGAGTTGTTGGAGGTTGCTCAAAGAATTTATAACAATCGGGATGATATGGAAACCCGACATTCCAAGAAAATAGCCAAGGTGTTGGTCACCACCCTACAAAAACAATGGGGAATCGGAAACAAAACCCCCATTTCAAAGGAAATAGATGGGCCCTGAGTGGACGCCATGTACACAGAAGAACCTGCACCCCTTTGAAGTCTGACCAATGTGCTTACTGTAAGGAAATAGGACATTGAAAGAATGAATGCCTCAAAAGAAAGAAGGACCTTAACAAAGAACCTTCTGCTCCAGTTCTGTTAAAATTAGATTGACAGAGCCAAGGCTCCATTCCCCTTGGCCCTCCAGACCCTACTGTAATGCTGGAAATAGGGGGCCTGTAAATATTTGGTGGATACTGGGTCAACTTATTCAGGTTTATAAGAGACAATGGGCCCCCTTTCAAACCATCAGACTCCTATACAAGGGGCCACAGGCAAGACAAAGGCTTATCCCTGGACTAAAACAAGAATAAGCAATTTGAGAATCGGGACTATTACCCGATTATCATGCCACATTGTCCCTACCCCTTATTACGTAGGGACCTACTCTGCAAACTACAGGCTACAATCTCCGTTGGAGAAGAGGGGGCAGAATTAACTATTAAGCCACCACATGATCAATCTCCTTCAGCAATATTGGTGACATATCCAACATCAGAAGAATACTGCCTCATGGGTACTAATAAGTCCACAGCACTCTCACCCTTCCTTAAGGAACTACAGCAAGAAATACTAGGTGTATGGGCGGAGACTAAACCTCCCGGGCTGTTGTCCACTGACCCCCTATTATAGTTCAATTACTCAGTACAGCTGAACTGATAAGGATAAAACAATGCCTCATTACCTTAAAGGCAAGGCAACAGATAGCAGTGCACATCAAAAGATTCTGGGAAGCAGGGATTTTAAAACCGTGCCAATCAGCACGGAACACTCCTCTTTTGCCTATCCAAAAACCAGGGACTAATGATTATAGGCTGGTACAGGACCTGCAAGAGGTAAATAAATGAGCGGAACAATCCACCCAACTGTCCTGAATCCCTACACATTGGTGAGTCTGCTGCCTCAAAGTCATCAATTGTATACTGTGTTGGATCTGAAGGATGCGTTCTTTTCACTTCCTTCAGCAAGGGTAAATCAACCCTTATTTGTTTTTGAATGGACAGACCCTGAGGGATACTTTAAAGGGACAATTAACCTGGACTAGACTCCCCCAGAGCTTTAAGAATTCCCCCACCTTGTTTGATGAAGCCCCCAGCCTGGACCTCCGCCCTTACCAGAGCCAGCCAGTTATGTGGAAGACCTGCTGGTAGCCACAAGGGACCTGGCAATGTGTCAGATGGCCACCCACAATTTATTACAAATCCTCCAGAAGCTGAGATATCGGGTGTTGGCTAAAAAAAGCACAACTGCGCACTCAGACAGTCACATATTTGTGCTATGAGTTGCATGAGGGAAAATGGGCATTGTCACAAGCATGAGTCAGTGCAATCCTTCAGATCCCCGAGCCAAAAACCAAGAGGCAGGTGCAGGAATTCCTGGGCACAGTGGGGTACTGTCAGCTCTGGATCCCAGGTTTCCCTGAAATAGCAAAACCTCTCTAAGCATGTACCAGAGGAAAGGGAATGAACTAGTATTGACAGATATTGAAAGAAAGGCTTTCGACATCCTAAAGAAGGCGGGCCCCAACGTTAGCCCTCCCCAACCTCCATAATCCATTTCAATTATATTTGACTAAGACTTGGGGCATAGCAAAGGGAGTAGTGACTCAGACTTTGGGGCCCTGGAAGCAGCCAGTAGCATTTCTCTCAAAAAGATTAGATCCAGTGGCAGCAGGATGGCCAAATTGCCTACGGGCAGTGGCCGCTACCGCCATGCTAGTGGTGGAGGCATCTAAGCTTACCAAGGGAGAGAATCTTCAGATTATGGCTCCACACTCTGTAGAAGTGCTGTTATGCAGTCCCCCCAACAGGTGGCTCTCAAATGCCAGGATAACTCAGTATCAAGCTCTTTTGTTGGAGCCACCCGCATTCAATTCCTAAAAAACGTCAGCCCTGCTCTGATGTCCTAAAAACCCAGCCACCCTGATCCAATAACCCTTCTGAGCCCCTACAACTAATGTTCAGATGTGCTGGAAACACTGCAGTGCTTGGTGCTTGAGGACAGACTTGCAGGATGAGTCGTGGTTGGATCCAGAAGCAGTGGACTTGTTTACAAGTAGTACGCCAAAGAATAAGGTATGTGGGGGCTGCAGTGGTGACCCAGGACCATGTTATAGGTGCCCAAGCTTTGGGCCATGGAACTTTTGCCCAGCAGGCTGAACTCGTCACTGTAACTCAGGCTCTGCATTGGGGAAAGGGTAAAATTGTAAATATTTACACTGATAGTACCTATGCTTTTGCCACTGTTCATGCCCAGAGTCTTATATAAAGAAAGAGGCTTTTTGACTTCGGAAGGGAAAGAAATAAAACATTTGGAGGAAATTTTGGCCCTTTTATAAGCTATATGGTTATCAACAAAAGTAGCCATCATACATTACAGGGGTTATCAAACTAAGGACACTTCCATTACAAAAGGGAATGCCTTCGCTTATCAAGTGGCACAGGAGGTTGCTAAAGACATAGCGGAACCCCTTAACATTTTACCAGCTCTGCCCCACTGAACTCTCCCAGTTTCCCAGAATTCCACGGAAGATAAACAGAGTTTAGGGAACAAACTGCAAGAACAGGACACCTTAACTGGATGGAAAATTCTCACAGATCATCGGATAATAATTCCAAAACAATTAGGGACAGAACTTCTTCACCAGGTCCATGACAGGGTACTAAACTCATTGACTTTTCCAGAAAAATTACTACATTCCCCACCTACAGGGGCTGGCCAAGAAAACTGCTTGCTAATGCCAGTTGTATGCAAAGGTAAATGCTACTGCTAGATCAGCAGTATCAGCTGGGAGCAGACTCTGTGATGAAGTCCCAGGTGAACAATAGGAATTAGACTTCACTGAGGTAGGGTCTTCTCAGTATGGGTACAAATATTTACTGGTTTTTGTTGACACTTATTCTGGATGGACATATTTTCTAAAGCATACCCTACAAAAACCAAAACTGCTCAGATAGTGGCTAAAAAGTTATTAGCAGAAATTATCCCCAGATTTGTATTGCCACAAAAACTAGCGTCTGACAATGGACTGGCATTTATCACCCAGATTACCCACACATTGGCTAAAATACTGGGAATCACCTGGAAATTGCATTGTGTGTATAGACCACAGAGCTCAGGATAGGTAGAAAGAATGAATAGAACATTCAAGGAAAACACTGAGTAAGTTACAGCTGGAGACTGGTGAGAATTGGGTAGACCTCCTTCCCTTCGCACATTTGCGTGTATGTTGTACTCCTTACAAAAGGAATAACATTCTATGAAATTATGTTTGGAAAGCCCCCAGCCCTCATCCCCGGGTTGGGGGATGAAAAATTAGCTGTGCTTACTGTGCTCTCTCTCCTTAAGTCTTTGCAGGTCTCGAGATATCTTCATGTCAAATGAATGACAAAGTAAAAGCCGCACATGCTAATGAAAAAACACCACTACCTGATGAGGCCCATGCTTTGCAGTCAGACGATTTAGTGTGGATTAAGAGACATTCTCCTGGGACTCTAGAGGCTTGTTGGGATGGACCTTTACCTATCATCTTGCCTACTCCTACTGCTGTGAAGGTGGCTAAATGATACCATTGCATCCATCACTCCCAAATAAAAAAAGCAGAACCCCAGCCCAAGGAAAAATGGTATGTGACTTGCACTGAGGACCCCCTAAAAATAAGCTTTTTTGTGGGGACAGATACTGGAAGGGGTGGCTAATGATAGAGAAGGAGGCAGAGACATGTTGGAAAGAATTAATTCTTTTGCCCCAGTGAACTAAACTTGGGAACTTACACACACCTATGATGCAGGACTTGTTAAGAGATTACACACTGTTAGCCTGTATTTTCCATTGACCTTTGTGATCTATTCCCCTCAATGGAGACCCACCCCAATGGAATATTCCCCAAGGGGAGGAAGAAGAGAGAGGGTTCTGTATGGAAACATTTGGGTGTGGAACATATACAGCTGAAAAAGGGTTATGGGGTATGCAATATTATGCCTGCCCCAGTGAAGAGAATAAAGATTGTGAAAAGAGAAATCAATATCACTGTGATAGGTGGGGCTGTGAAACCTTAGCCCATTGGAAAAATACAGACACATACATCTCTCTCACTCAAGGGGAAAGGAAACACATTCACCAGTATGATCAAGAATTCCCTGCCCCGCTGTGTTAAGCCCACTATCCTCCAGTGAAGGGTATGTTCTTAAAGTACCGGATAGAGCCTGGTTTGCATGTACTACTGGTATTACCCCTTGTTAAGTTCCATGTATTTAGAAAGATCCCTACCCTTTGCATTTTAGTCTATATTTTACCCCAAGTATATTATTACTCTGGGGATGGAGGGCAGGAATATTTGGGATTAAATTCAGGAGATTTATCAGAATATTTCCGTGGAAAAAGGGCACCAGTTTTAATACCTGCACTGGTAGGAATCAGAATAGCTGGATCAGCTACAATAGGTGCAGCTGCCCTAATAAAGGAAGAAGGAAATTTCAAGGCCCTTACTCAGACAATAAAGAAATAGAGGCAATGGAACGATCTGTGACAAGATTGGAAACTTCACTAAATTCCCTAGCAGAAGTAGTTATTCAGAATAGAAGAGGCCTTGATCTCCTGTTTTTAAAGCAAGGAGGGCTTTGCATGGAGTCATAAGGAATAGCATGGCTAAAGAAAGAGACTAAAAGAGAGAGGGGCTGAACTATGGCCAAAGAATTGGTATGAAGGAATGTTTCAGTGGTCACCCTGGCTAACAACACTCCTTTCAGTGATTGCAGGCCCCCTTATTCTCATTTTGCTGGGATTAACTTTTGAGCCATGCATAATAAATTCATACATTCAAAAATTCATACATTCATACTTCATACATTCAAAAACGAGTGCAGTCAGTAAAATTGCTGGTCTTGAGAACCCTTTATAAAAATATAATACAAGATGATGAAGAAGATGAAACAAAAATTTAGTTCATCTCGGAATCAGAAGGGGGGAATGAGGTGGGATAAAAAACCCCCCATAACCCTTGCCCTTGCTTAGAACAAGGAAATAAAGTAGCTAAAATAAAAAAGTTAAAGAACAAACAGAGTAGCCACCAGTATGACACCACAATATTGCCCGACTCATTGTTCAGAGTAAAATTGTTTCCCTGCTTAGTCTTGTGATGTGTGACTATTGTAACTGCAAGTACTGTAATGCTTTTTGCTTTTATAACAAACTGATGAGGAAAGTTGCTTGCTTGCTTGCTGGCTGGCTGAATTGCATGAAGCCCCTGAAAGTAGAGATAATTTACCCTACATAAACCCTTCCCTTTTCATAGCCTGTGCTGTTCCCTTTGTATCCACACAGAGGGATAGTCGGTTGGCCAACCTAATAAAGACTCCTAAAATTGGCTTTAATTAATTGATGTCTCTGGTAGTACTTTAAAATCTCACACTCTATAACACTATGATGTCACGGCACTCTACCAAAGGTGACAAAGTAAGACTGTCTCTGCAGGCAGAATGGGGACCAAGGACCCCATTCTTGGCAGGGGAGGGCACACCCAGAAAAAGGGAAAATTAAAAAGCAAGCTGAAGGAGTCAGAACAAAGAAAAGTCAGCTAGTTTACCTTTAAGCCAGCCACTGCTAAATTTCTTATCTAAATTTCTTATCTTTCCTGCCTTTCCTGAAATGCTGGCCTGTTGGGGATACAGCTTACACAAATACCCCTGCTGAGTTTGTGAATACTGTGGAAAATAATGACCATAGAACAGACTATGGCAAGTCCTAGAAAAGAAACATCTTCTAGGTCATTTCCTGCCCATTCAACAGATAAAGCGGATATCCATTGTGGAAATTTGCATTTGGCTGGGGCAGAGACCTAGAGAACAGTTCCAGCCCTGAGATATAGGTAGGAGGGCTTACATCCCTTATCACAGAGGAAAGACCACTATGGTGATGATGAGAGGAAAATGCCTCTCTCCCATGGATTCCTCAGAGGAGATTAAAGCCAGTGGTGGTTTACTCCACAGTGAACTAGCAGAGTTTAACAGCTCCCTAGAATCTGTGCGTGTGACTCCAGATAGGAGAATTCCACCACACAAGGCTTAAGTTTCCGATCCCTCAAAATTGCTCAAATCCTTAAAAGTTAATACTAATAACAATAGGAGCTGATATGCTCTCTCAGAGAAACTGCTGGTGTCTTTGTTCCTTCCCTCAGCTTACCACCTTGGTAAAGAGATTTGAATAAAAGTCGAGTGGAACAGAGACTAGGGGCCATTCGCCTGGACCCACAAACAGTGGTCGCCTGAGCTCCCAGCTTTGAAAATTATATTCTGTGTCTCCTGTCTCTTTCTTATTGTCAATTCTAACATTATATTTCTTCAGTAGGTTGCCAGTTCCACAGCAGACCCTTAGCAGACCCTGCCTCTGGGGCAGGACCCTGACAGCGATGCTCTGGTGGGGAGGGGAGAGAGGTGGAAGAAAGGTTCAATCCACCATTTGCAAAATACTACAATTTCTTTCTTTCTTTCTTTTTTTTTTTTGAGACAGAGTCTCACTCTGTTGCCCTCAGTAGAGTGCCATGGGTCATAGCTCATAGCAATTTTCAGCTCCTGGGCTTAGGCAATTCTCTTGCCTCAGCCTCCCAAGTGGCTGGGACTACAGGCGCCCACCACAACGCCCCGCTATGTTTTGTTGCAGTTTGGCCAAGGCCGGGTTCCAACCTGCCACCCTTGGTATATGGGGCCAGCGCCCTACTCACTGAGCCACAGGCACCCCTGCTCAAAATACTACCATTTCTATAAGCATAGTATTATATAAAGAAATGGTATGATACATGCATATATTGGCAGAATAAAAGGCCAAAGAAAAGAATCTTAAAATAGAGATACTTTTGCCACCCCTGTTATTTACTGGCTACCAGTAAGTTAATGTTACCTATAACAATGCTATTACTGTCCTATTTTCATTGTCTGGCAAATAGACATACTACATATTTGCATCAAAGACCACCAAAACCTTAAGAAACCTATTCTTTCCTTATAAGAAAAAAAGTTTAAAACGTGTTTATTAGCATTAAAGGATTCCAACCTAAAAATATGGGTACTTTTTTTCCCTTTTCAATGAATAAATTATTTTGGTAGCACCATTTCTTTGAGGACATGAGAGTGGAGAGGGCCATGGGGCCCCTCAGGTATGTTATTTATCTTAGCTTCTGTTGTGGTTACATTGATCTAAGGTAATATTCTTTTTTTTTTTTTTTTTGCATTTTTTGTCTGGGGCTGGGTTTGAACCTGCCACCTCCCGCATATGGGGTAGGTACCTTACTCCTTTGAGCCACAGGTGCCACCTTCGGGTAATATTCCTAAATGGTATACATGCTTAATGGTGTCTGTGTTCATGTAGTATATTTTGTAATAAATTAGCAACATAAAAAAAAAATGAATAAATTATTTTGAATGTATTCCATTTGACATATAGAACAAATACATTAAAATGGTGTTAAATGGTACTACTGACCTTTAAAAAAAAAAAGTCAATCTGACACTAGTTTGGAAAAAACTCCCCCATCAAAAACAGTAAGCCTGCAGAACTTATATTCATACATAATTGTTCAAATAGTAATAAATGTTATTATTTCTAAATCTGGTATCCCAAAGTAGTAACTTATTTTGAAATATACAAAGCAAAGTTTTAAAAGTACGGCAGGAGGCCAGGTGCACTGGCTCATACCTTGGAAGGCCAAGGCAGGTAGACTACCTGAGGTCATGAGTTTGAGACTAGCCAGAGGAAGAGCAAGACCCCATATCTATTAAAAATAGAAAAACTAGCTGGGTGTTGTGGCAAGCTCCTGTAGTCCCAGCTACTTAGGAGGCTGAGGCAAGAGAATCTTGAGCTTAAGAGTTTGAGCTTACTGTGAGCTATGACACCATAGCATTTAACTGAGGGTGACAAAGTGAGATTCTGTCTCAAAAAAAAGTATCACAGGAAACTAAAAAAAAAAACCCCACAAAACCTTTAATCTTAACAGAAAATAAGTAGTCATAGATGTCTATAAATAAAAACATACTGAGATTCAAATGACTAACTTATATTTTGATTACAGCCTCATTCATTTGTGAAGAAAACCTTGTTTTGTTGGGTTAATGGATACAGGCCAATTATTAGAAAATTAATTAATTTAAAAAATTAATTTTTTTAATTTTTATTTTTTGAAAAATTTTATTTCTTTGAATAGGACAGGAGTGGTGGCTCATACCTGTAATCTCAACACTCCTGTGAGGTCAAGGCAGGCAGATCACTGGTATAATGCTGTGGCATCACGCTCACAGCATCCTCAGACTTTGGGCTCAAGCGATTCTCTTGTCTCAGACTAACCTGAACCGTAACTTCAAGACCAGCCTGAGTAAGAATGAGACCCCCTCCATCTCTACTTTTTTGTTTGTTTGTTTTTGAGACAGTCTTACTTTGTCACACTCAGTACAATACCAGTGGCGTCATAGCTCACAACAACCTTAAACTCTTGGGCTCAAGCAATTCTCTTCCCTCAGTCTCCCCAGTAGCTGGGATTATAGATGCCCATCACAAGACCCAGCTATTTTTTAGAGACAAGTTCTCGCTTTTGCTCAAACAATCCACCTGCCTTGGCCTCCCAGAGTGCTACAATTTAAAGGCATGAACCACCATCGCACCCGGCCCAGACCCTATCTCTACTAAAAAAGAAAAACTGAGGCAAAAGAAGCACTTCAGCCCAAGAGTCTGAGGTTGCTGCAAGCTACCACAACATGGCACTCTACTGAGGGTGAAAAAGTGAGACTATGTCTCAAAAAAAAATAAATAAATAAGTATAACATGGTTTTTCCAGGTGTCTTAAAGCCCTTTACATATAAGTACTGAATATAAATACCTCAGAAGATGAAATAAAATTAGTAACTAAGTGTGGGAAATAGTTTACAGGTAGTCTATTGACCTTAATAGAAACTGAGGCTTTCTGAAACCTTAGAATTTTATCATCTCAAAAACCAAGTGGAAAGAAATTATTTTCTATGACATTAGTATTACATGATTAATTTTTAATCTTAAATCCATACAAATAATTTTCTTACCTAGGTCTGTCACCTGCCGATCAAATGGGCAACGGATTGCTCTTCCATGAAGAGGTAGGCGGGTGAGGCAGTCATGACAGACAGTGTGGCCACAAAGCAGAAGGCGAGGAACTTTATCTCCTTGCAGAGAAAAGACATCTTCACAAACTCCACACTCCAACACCTAATATTTCAAAAGGAAACATGTGACATGTTATTTAAATAATTTAAAAACATATTTTAGGTTCTAAAGAAAGCCAATCTAATACATTGAATCAACATTGTTACTTTATCACTTCATGAAAAATAAAACCTGTCTAGGTTATAATACCTTAAATCACTTTTTAGTAAATCCATCTCAAAAACCCTGCCAAAATGATATCATAGTCAAATCTCCTTGAATATTAACCATTAGAGACAAAGGTAATATTGTAAATTAACATCATCCTTTTTTTTGAGACAGAGTCTCACTTTGTCGCCCCTGGTAGAGTACTGTGGCATCACAGCTCACAGCACCTTCAGACTCTTGGGCTCAAGCAATTCTCTTATCTCAGCATCCCAAGTAGCTAGGTCCACAATACCCAGCTTTTTTTTTTTTTTAAGAGATGGGGTTTCACTGTAGTTCATGCTAGGTTCCTGAGCTCAGGCAACTTGCACACCTCAGCCTCCCAGAATGCTGGGATTACAGGCATGAACCACTGAGCCCAGACTAACACCATCTTTATCTTTTGAAAATCACATCTTGACTCATTACATCTGAATCTGTAAAAACAATATCTATCTATTGAAGATAAGTTTTTAAGCAATTTCCTTACAACTACCTAACCCCTAGTAAGCCATCATTAACTTTAAAAAAAAAATCTAAAATATGAGCTGAGATGACAATTGCTTTTGTAATATGATAAGGAAATTACTAACAAAAGACTACAAGTAATTTCATATATCTTCTAATCTCCATTTGCATCAAATAATTAAAGAAGAAAAAGTAATCACCTTAAATTTCAATTCCCATTCTCTATTAATAAATACATTTCTGGGTTAGAAAATATTTTGTCCAGTTACAGGTATGTAAAAGCTATCAGAATCTGATTATTTTGATTCTCAGGTCCATAAGTTTGTTTTATAAATAACAAACTGTATTTATAGCAATAAAGCATTTTCAGTGCTTATTTATAAGTACATCTATAGTGTTTCACAATTATAATCTATTAACTTTTTTAAAAAATACTTACACCAAACTATTCAATCATAACCCAAACTCCTATGTCTGTCATTCATGACCTGCTGCAATCTGACCCTGTCCTACTACTTCACTGTCCACATCCTTCAGATCCTAACCTCCAACTATATCAAACAGCTTACATTTAGTTCCCAGAACATTACTGTTTCATGACTTTTTTCCTTATGCTAATACTGAGAAAATGAACATACAATCCATCGGGCCCCAGCTACTTTGGATAACTGTCTATCCCAGCTACTTTGGATAAGTGTCTACTATAACAGCCAAAACACCTTAATACCTTTATTGGTCTTTCAACCTATCTTTCCCTGTTAAACCAAAGAGCCTTCAGGAACAGGGTATTCCTAATACCAAGCACCTCCTATATGCTTCAATAAAGACCAAAAAAATTAAAAATAAAAATAGACACTTAGGATCGGAAGGGTGCAGTAGGGTAGAATCCAGACTAAATCCCTTATGATTTTATTTTATTTTTTTGAGACAGAGTGTTATTTTGTCACCCTCGGTAGAATGCCATGGCATCTTAGCTCATGGCAAGCTTAAACTCTTGGGTTCAAGCGATCCTTGGGTTCTAGCTGGGATTATGGGTGGCCACCACAACACCCAGCTATTTTTGAAAGACAGGGGTCTCACTCTTGCTCAGGCTGGTCTTAAACTCGTGAGTTCAGCCAATCCACCCCCCTTGACCTCCCAAGTGGTAGGATGAGAGGTGAGCCGATTGCGCCCAGCCTTCCATTACAATTTTAAATTTAACCCTGCAATTATTTTGGTCTTAGCACTTCAGATGTACACATCTTTCACTGTAAATAAACAGATAATTTATAATTGCCTTTTATTTTAGTATGGTTCAAAAGAAACTAAAGTGTTTCTTATTGTGACATAGGTCACAAAAAAGTAAATGAAATCAACTCTTCAAATACATGAAAAGTTGTTCCACCTAATTCATAAAAGAAATACAAATTAAAGTAAATTATGATACATTTCAGATTAGATCTGAAATCAGATTAAACCTGAAGGTATGGGAAAGCAGATATTCTTATATGTTGCTGATTGCTGTGAACTTTTTAAGTGATATAGACTCTGTGTGTGCAACTAACCTCTAAAGTTTAAATAACTCAATAATTTCAGTTGTAGGAATTTATCCTACAAACATATCAGATATGTGACAAAATCTATAAATTATTCCTAACACCACCATGTGTGTTAGAAAAAGATTGTAAAAAAGTAAACATGCAGCAGTATCAGACTGGAAGATAAAATTATGGTACATTCATATGCTATAAAACTACACAGGCTAGTGAGAAAGACTTGGGAAGTTTTTTATGCACACATAATGATTTCATATGAATAAGGCAAAGTAAAAAGTGATAAACAGAGCATATTCACTTTATGTAAATACAGACAAAGACAATGAATAATTTTAAATATTGTTATATAAGCATCCTATCTTTCTGGAAGTATATACAGGAAACCAATAACAATGGAACGTGGATACCCTATGAGAAAGAGAAATAGATGGGAAATAGCTAACTCACAAATTATATCTATTACACATATATATATTTCAGCTTATCCTATATTGTTTACAAAGAGAAGAAAAAAAATCACTTTATCAACTTCAATTATATACAGAAAAGGTATTCATAATACAATCAGATATTATAAATATATTTTTATAAATGCTCTCATTATTGTGATACTATAACAAATTAAACTTGTTTATGATAATAAACTTTCAAGAACCATATAAAATTTTTCTTAGTTCATTCATATCTTCTATCTCTGACACCATAACTATGTGAAATAAAAGAACCTGAATTAGTCTAAGTGGAGCAAGGGGGGCAAGTGGTTGTGTGGTGGCCTCTCAGAAACCAGTAGCATTTGCAGCATAGCTGACCAACTGACTGAAGAGCAGATGGCAGAATTCAAAGAAGCATTTTCACTATTTGGTTAAGGTACTATAACAACAAAGGAGGCGCCAGCCACGTACACCTAAGGTGGCAGGTTCGAATCCCCAGCCCGGGTCCGCCAAACAACAATGATGGCTGCAACCAAAAAATGGCCGGGCCTTGTGGCGGGTGCCTGTGATCCCAGCTACTTGGGAGACGGAGGTAGGAGACTCGCTTGAGCCCAGGAGTTGGAGGTTGCTATGAGCAGTGATACCATGAGTTGGAGGTTGCTATGAGCAGTGATACCATGGCACTCTACCCAGGGGGATAGCTTGAGGCTCCGTCTCAAAAAAAAAAAAAAAAAAACAAAGGAACAATTGGGAACTGTAATGAGGTCTCCTGGGCAGAATCCCATAAAAGCAGAGTTACAGGACATAATTAACGAAGTAGATGCTGATAGTAATGGCACAACTGACTTTCCTGAATTTCTGACAATAATGGCCAGAAAAATGAAAGACAAAGACAGTGAAGAAGAAATTAGAGACACATTCCATGAGTTTGATAAGGATGACAATGGCTATGTTAGTGCAGCAAAGCTTCACCAAGTGTTGACAAACCATTTGCCTTTTCTTCATTTATAACTTATCTGTTACTGTCAAAAAATATGCATGTATAGTATAGGGCTTCACTCCTCTGTGTTTTCTTCCTTTATCCTTATTTTACTCTTATTGTCCTGAAACGTTATTTTAGAAAAATGATCAAGTAACATGTTGCACATGGCTTACTCTGGATATATCTAAGCCCTTCTGCACATCTAAACTTAGCTGGAGTTGGTCAAATGAGGGAACATCTGGGTTATACATTCTTTTAAGTAGTTTTTTTTTTAGGAACTGTCAGCATGTTGTTGTTGACGTGTTGAGTTGTAACTGCATGGACTATGGACAGTCAATAATATGTACTTAAAAGGTGCACTATTGCAAAACGAATGTAATATCCAGGTACTTGTACACTATTTTTTTGTACTGCTGGTCCTACACCAGAAACATTTTCTTTTATTGTTACTTGCTTTAAGCTTTGTTTTATTGTTACTTGCTTTAAGCTTTGTTTCTTTTATTGTGACTTGCTTTAAGCTTTGTTTAAAGAAATCCATTCCAAGTTGTATATTTGTTTTCCAATAAAAAATAATAAAAAAGATAAAAGAACTTTTTCTGCTACCACAGATTTTTCAAAAAGCACTAGTAAAATTTCATTGATTAGTAAAATAAATACAGGAGTCCAAAAGTAAAGTTATATTCCATCAACACAGTAAATAATAGAGCAAGAAGTTCTTTTCTCAACATGTATGAATAGGAATTGTGACCAATAGTATAAAAGCTTTTTTTTCTTTTTGCAGTTTTTGTCCAGGGCTGGGTTAGAACCCACCACCTTCAGCACATGGGGCCAGTGCCCTACTCCTTTGAGCCATAGGTGCTGCCCAGCATAAAAGCTTTTAATTTTATACCTCATTGAAATGGCAAAGAAAGCTTCAAACTTATCACATGTAAATCAACAAATCTTAATAAACTAGACTATATTTTAAAATGACTAAGAAGGTTCACTATGCAAAAGAAACTTTCTGATTCCTTTTTAAGTGTAAATTACTTCACAATATCAGACTTTTGTGTCTGGTTTCCTTAATGATAAAAACGCTATCATCATCAACCTGGTCATTAAGCAAGAGGCCATTTTACACAGTCTTAGCATTATATACTTCAACCTTTATCTTCCAGTAAATACTTCTTGCTTGCATTTGTAAAAATGAGAATGAGATTTTGTAAAAAATTTATCCCACCATATATACTACAAATTATGGCAGAAGATCTTGTCAAAAAGGACTACCATGTAGCACAGTTCACATGTTGAGCATGAACAAGGTGGACTCCAATATATCAAATTCTGTCCTGTAACAAACTGGAGTTATATAAGCCTTTGGTACACACTTGAAATTACAAGGCAAACAAGGTAGCAAAAATAGAAATCACGATGAAAACCATTCAAATTATGAAATAACACTTAAAACTTCAATTCACAAAATACTCTGCAGGTATTCTCTACTTAGCAAAAGCACAATTCAATAAATAAATCTCAACCATACAACATGCCTAATAATGAGGGCTATTCTGCATCTGGGATAGCTGTATACCTTTAGAACAATTTCATGAATATTTAAAGGTCAATTGAATCAACAACCTGCAACAATGAGATACTAAGTTGCAAGCATATAAAACGAACATTAAGTGAAAAATCATAGGTGCCTATTATCCAAGATGAAAAAAGAACTTCAGATATTATCTGGTTCCATGGTTCTCAACTCCGGTTGCACATTAAAATCACTCCTGGAAATTTTAAAAATATACTCATGTCAGCCTAATCAGAATTGGAGGAGTGCATCAGCAGTGTTCTAAAAGTCCTTGATGGTCCCAATATGCAGCTAGATAAGAATTATCAAATCTCTTAGATTACAGATTATCCTGAATGTTACTCTATAAACCACCAAGATTAGTTCTTCTTTCCAGAGCCTTCCGTACATACAGTAGAAGAGAAAAACGAGTTCCACTTATTTCAATTGAGCTTTTAAAAAATGCACTGTGGAGCATTTATACATGATAGAATCTCAAGCTTCAAGCATAAGGCAATTCATAAACCCTAGTATTAATGCCCAACTATGCCGTAGTTGGAGACTTCTGAAAGTGATGTTAGACTGTACTAAAAGGCAAGAGGGCGGCTCAACCAATAACCAATGGCTGGTCACAGAAATCCAAAAGTGAAAAAGACTTTCCTGTCAAATTGGGACTCTGCCACACACTGTTAACCTAAACCTGGGTTTCCGCACTGTAAAATGGGAATTAACATCTACCCCATACGCAGATATTAATAAGCTAAAACATCTGACGTAGGACCTGAAGATTATAACGGCCCAATAAGTTAATTTATGCCTGTTGAGTTTAACTAAAAGCAGGAGGACCAGAAAAAAGACGGGTCCAGGTCACTCCCACAGGCCCTTATGCCCCCTTTTCACAAATATCCGCGTTGTTAATGTTGACATCTGGAATGAATAGATCAACCAACTTCAGGCTAGCGAAGATAAGGTTCGCGGAGCAGAGGGCAAGACTTGGAAAGCCAAAAATCAGCCTACAAGCCGCGCATCCTTGCCCATCCAAGCCTGGCCTGCGGCGATGTCGCCATGTCTCCAGGATGAACCGAAGGGAGGCCAATGGTGGAGAACAGAGCACGCAAACTCCCTCACCTTCACCACAGCCGTCCCCCGGCTTCCCTGCCGGCCACTGTCTAGTCCTGCTCCTGGCTTGTTTACAACCAGGGTAGCCATCCTGGGAAAAGCAGGACCTCAGCAGCAGCCGCGAGAGCCTTCAACCGAGAGGCGGGGCCGTACCACCTACCCAGAGGCCTCGGCGCTCGCTGCTGGCGCACAGGCGCAGTGTGGCTCGCAGCACCGTTGGACTTCCTCGCTCCTCCTCCCGTCAGTCGCTGTCTTTTTGGTTGCATAGCCTTGCGCATGGCACTGTCATTTTTTAATTTATTAAGGAGTCTGCAATTGATGGAAGAAACATCCTCAAGGAAAATAGAAGGGGCGAAACAGAATCAAAGTTTTGGGGTGAAACTCCCTCCTGTAACGATTTAGTGTGGTTTATTGGGGAGGAGGACTACATCTCCCTGCATGCAATGCGAATCCCAGCATGCCACTTCCTCGTCTTTTTTCACTCGGGCATTAATGGGGCTGGGCGTTGTTACTAAGGAGTAGTTTTTCCTAGTCCTGATGTGTGATTGTGGACGGAAAACAGAATTTTATATAAAGGTCTGTAAGAGACCAGGGTTGGATTTGGTGAAAAGAAGCCATTGGGTCTGTAAAGGACATAGTAAAAAGAGAATTTAATGAACCACCGACAGAGTGCGTTTTATTCCGACTGAGTTGAACCTCGTCGGCCCCCGTAGGCTGTGGATCAAAGAAGGTGCTGGTCAAAATGGAAGTGAATCCCCCCAAACAGGAGCACCTGCTCGCGCTGAAAGGTAAACTTTGCGAACCTGAGTTTCCTTTACTCTGTTTTCTTTTCTTCTGTCGTTTTCCGACGCCTTTGATACATCGACCTAGCCTCTAAGACGTAGGCCAGTTTTGTCTTAAATATTGTCAGCGCTCGTTCTTCTGCATTCTCCCCTGGCGCCAAGCTGGAGGAAGCGATTTAGCGTCTTTGCTTTTTAGATTTAAGAACCACCTTCTAGAACGAAATATTATAGATATTTGGTAAATTTATATAGAGATCGTCTCCCTTATCTCTGCTCTTGCGGTCACCAGATTGTAACCGCCGAAGTTGACACTTCTGTCCTACCCGAGAAATCTCTGTGAATGCGGATGAATAACAGCACAGATCTAAAGTGATTTTTCCTCCTGTCCTCTCCTCTTTGTGTGGCACTGATGAAGTATCAAGCTTTAGCCTCATCTGTAAAATTAGTATTGCATAACAAAAGTGCCAACGATCTAGCAATACATAGCGATATGACATATAGCGTAGATTTGTTCAAACGTACTGCAGCTTCGGTGTGGGAAATATATTTAAAAATCTAATGTCAACTTTCGCTTTTTGTGCAAGGTAATTTTGAATAATTTGATAATTTAATTAGCCATTATTTAAGAGAAAACCAGCAGGACAGATTTTCTGGCATTGTTGTTGTTTTCTGAAAACCTTTTATTTGACATGGTTTCAGCTTTATTTCATCTGTTTTCTCCCACCACGAATGCACTTTTTTTTCTTGAATGCTCCAAAGTGTAGTTAACAATGCCTTTTTGGATTGACCTGAGGAAATGCTCAATATATATTTGAATTCAGTCGAATTGCACTTCCTAATGGCAACCATTTTAAGAGACTCCATACCCTTTCCATTATGATATAGGCATCAAACATCCCAGAAGCTCATCAGTCCCATTTTGTAACATAACATATACTGATGACTGGAGTTATCAAGACTGTCTCTGACTGCAGAACGATGGGATCTTTAAGTTTAGCTTAATGATCTAAAGTAGATTATTACTCATGGAGAAAAGGGAAAAGAAGGAATAAACTGCCATGTTTTGTATTTTCTAATCTCACGTCAAGTATGTAGGGTAGAAATTACTTATCTCCTGGATGTTAAGCAACTTTTCCAAGATGACAGATCTAGTAAGTGATTGAGGCAGTATGATAACACAAGATGCCATGTGGCCTCTTAATGATTGAAACATGAAGCAGATTTTTTGGTGGGGGCAGGGGAGAGAAACTCCCTCTGTAGCCCTGGCTACAGAGCAATGACATTATCATAGCTCACTGCAATCTCAAACTCCTGGGCTCAAGTGATCCTCCTGCCTCAGCCTTCAAAGTAGTTGGGACTACAGGTGTGCTCAGCTATGATAATTTTTCTGTTTTTTTATAGAGACAGGGTCTCACTTTTGGCTCAGGCCAAACTCCTAAGCTCAAGCAATCCTCCCTACTTTGGCCTCCCAGACTGCTTAGGATTACAGCAAGAATCACCAGGTCTGGCCTTTATTGACTACTTTGATGAAAATTTAAACAATTCTATTAGCTGCTAGGTGTGATTTATACAAATTAGAAGTTGTTAAACACAGTTGAATTCCAGTGAATTCCAGGTAGACTAACTGCCATTGGAAATGTTTTGGTTTTCTATTATTATTTTCTAAAACAGTAGATACCTAGGAAAGTATTTAACCATGTTGAAGAGTCAAGTGAAGTACTTTAAAATTCACTGATAGTTTTAGCTTTATTAAACCTCTTTGGTGGATAGGAAGCCTACTGCCCTAAGGTAACTTATGGCCTTCCAGGTCCTTAAGTGCAGCCTTTTGAGAGAATACAAATTTTTTTTTTTTTTTTGAGACAGCGCCTCAAGCTATCCCCCTGGGTAGAGTGCTGTAGCATAGCAGTTCACAGCAACCTCCAACTCCTTGGCTCAAGCGGGTCTGCTGCCTAGCCTCCCAAGTAGCTGGGACCACAGGCACCTGCCACAACACCCAGCTATTTTTTTTTGGTTGCAGCCATCATTGTTGTTTGGCGGTCCTGGGCTGGATTCGAACCCGCCACCTTAGGTGTATGTGGCTGGCACCTTAGCCGCTTGAGCCACAGGCGCCGAGCCGAGAATACAAATTTTATTAACAAATGCTTTTATTTAAAGAGGTGCAACATAGAAAGATGAAGCTTTTCTTGTCTCCTTTGGTACTTAAAAAGGAGCAATCTTGAAATTAGAAGGCTGCATATTCCTTGCTCTTACAAAAATTTACATAAGTTTTTATTTTATTGATGTTGGATGCCAATATATCGATTTAAATGGTTAAGTTTACTTGTATTTTAACATACGTAATATATTACTTATACCTTAATAATATATGATTTAATATATATTACTTATATTTTAAAATATTAAGATATATTTTGTTACTCTTGAAAGGAGAAAATTTTTATTTAAAAGGAACTCTTACAACTTTAGTTGTACCTTGAGTATTAACATTAAGAAGCAAAGACAGGCTCGGTGCCTGTGGCTCAATCGGCTAAGGCGCCAGCCACGTACACCTAAGGTGGTGGGTTCGAATCCCCAGCCCGGGCCCACCAAACAACAATGATGGCTGCAACCAAAAAATGGCCGGGCGTTGTGGCGGGCGCCTGTGGTCCCAGC